>BPTQ01000008.1:311064241-311254777 GCA_019973895.1 Chrysanthemum seticuspe
TGACAACTTTTGAAACTTGGGGGACTAAAACTGCCAATTATGCAAACTTTATACGTTTTTTACCAGATTTTGATATTTTTGCATTTAAAACACATAAAACACTTATTTGTGATATTTTTATCATTTTGATACATTTCTGAGTGTTTTCAGATGTTTTTGCAGTTTAAACAGTACAAAAATGATGAGTATTTAGACACTCATCAAATACCAACCCCCAAATCCAAACCCCGAGATTCGTACCTTTCCATTTCCTAAAAAACATAAAAAAGATAAAAAAAAAAATAATCTTCCTCAACCCCCAACCTTAGCGTAGTAACTTCTCACTAGCATTCCTATTCTCCTAGAGAACGATATCAATACCCGTGGCTTACCCTAATACTACACTACAACGATTAGGTTCACTGCCTAAGGTGTTATAAAACTTGCTCGAAGAAAAGTAAGTTCCTTTGACCCCGAACGACGCGTGTAGCATTATCAAGTTTTTGGCGCCGCTGCCGGGGAATAGAATAGCTAGTTAGTAGTCCACCTCGTTTATGTTTCTTTGCTTGATTCCTATCAAGTAAATTTTTCTCATTTTTAGCTTCTTCGTAGTCTATCCCCCTTCTTCGTGTCCTTTGTTCTTAACCCCATCACTTTTCATCATGGAAGGTGATAACCAACCACCATTCATCAACCTACCACCAAATGACCCGCCAAGAGCCCGTACTCTTGGTGAATACTCAAGACCAAGCCACCTAGGCTATAGGAACACCATTGAGCTTCCCGACCAAGCCCAAACTACAGCCCTGCGATCCGACACCATCCAGTTGGTGCAAAACGGATGTGCATTCCATGGACTTCATTCCGAAGATCCAAATCAGCATCTAAGGGATTTCCTTAAAATTGTCGATTCCATCGACCTTGATGCTACTACTCGGGAGACCACGCGTCTGCGTCTCTTCCAATTCTCTCTACGGGACCAAGCTAGTAATTGGCTTGAGCGACTTCCCGCCGGCTCCATCTCAAGTTGGGATGAACTCACCTCTCGTTTCCTTGCTCAATTTTTCCCACCGGGGAGAACCACTAAACTTAGGCGAGATATCTTAACGTTTCAACACCTTCAAGGCGAGTCTCTCTACAAAGCATGGACTCGATTCAAGGACCTGCTCCGTAAACTCCCCCATCATGGCATTGATCTTTGGCTTCAAATCCAAATCTTCTATGACCATATTGATTTCATCACTCGACGATCTATTGATCAAGCCGTCGGTGGGAGGCTCAGCGACTTTAATGCAGAGAAATCTTGGGATATTATAGAAGAGCTTGCTGATCAAAACTACGAAGATTGGAATGAATCTTCTGAAACCCCTGTTAACATGGTTAATGCCATATCAACTTCTCTTGAATCGTCCGACATCACCGAAGAGCAAATGAGTGCTATTGAGAGAGGAATTGATTATCTCATGGAAAGAAAAAAAAGGCTCCCGTACACATTCCTCGAGAAGCAGAGAATTCCGCCAATTCCACCAACCACTCAACACCTTTTTCAGAATCCCCAAGTCGTGAGCAAAACTCCAATTCTGAAAGGCGCTTCCATTCTACTTCCCCAATACCACTCTCACCAAGCTTTAAGGAACAAATGAGGGAGTACATGGCAGCTCATACGGAGAGATTAGCAAAATTTGAAGAGGAGGTTTATAGGCAGAGAGAGGAAATGCAAGCAAAAATGACGAAAATGATGAACTTGGTAAAAGAATTTACCAAAACAAAAGTTCCGGAAAAGGTACTAGTAAGAAGCAACGATTGTCCTCCCACTTCGTTTGTTAACGCCATTTCCATTATGACTGAGGATGGAAAGGTTGAGGTGAGGAAAACTGAGGAAAGCAAGAGGGAGGAGGCTGAACCTAATGATGAGCCTGAGACCATTGAGTACTACCTTGAGCACGAAATTAACAGAAAGACCATTGCAAACCAAGTAAACAACTTTAGGTACAATGAGGTTCTTAGAGAAGCCCTTGAAGGAAAAATGACAGAAGAAGAGTATGACGCCTTGCCTATGGGACCTCTGTATGAGTTGGTTCTAAAAAAACCATTAACAAAAAAATGAGACACCACAGGGAACTTCGTGATACCTTGTAGCATAGGTGATATTGATAATATAAATGCCTTAGCTGATCAGGGGACTGATGTGAATATAATGCCATTATCAATCTATAATAAGTTGACTAAGGAGAAGCCAGCCAAGACCGATCTTAGACTTTTCTTAGCTAACCACACCTATATCTACCCCATAGGAATCGCGGTGGATGTTCTAATAGAGGTGGCTAATATCGTTTATCCGGTGGATTTCGTGATCATAGATGTTGAGGAAGATAAAAACGTGCCACTCATTCTTGGAACACCATTTCTGGCCACCGCCAAGGAAACCATCAAATGCGGAGAGGGCATCATGGTACTTAAAAGTGGGAAAGGGTACGCTAGGATACCCATCATTCCAAGGTATCCTCTTAAGATCATGGAGATGATTACGGGTGGAAATCCACAAGCCCCTGGCAATATTGTTAAGAAGAAAATGAATGATTGGGAAAAGGGGCTTAGGGACTTTATGGTTCAAGGATTGTATGCAACGTTGTGGAAACCCGATAAGAAGTTAGGAAATAATCCCACTTCGATACCAAAGGCACAAAGGAGCCCTAAGGAATTTCTTAAGGGAGAAAAAGTACTTTTGTACAAATCACGGATAAGGGCATTACAAGGTAGAAACAAACCAAGATGGTTTGGGCCTTTCACAGTGAAGGAAACCAATCTAAAGGATAAAACCGTCACCATAATAGACGACGTTGGCAAGGAATCCACGATAAGCATACAACGTCTACGCCCTTTCGACGAAGGGAAAGCGAAGGAAGGAGATGGCGGTAATGAAGTCACGTAGGAGCACGACTACGAGTCTAGCTACAAGACTCTTAAATAAAGAAAAGTGCTTCGTGGGAGGCAGCCCATGCTTAATTGTTTGCTTGTTAGTGTTGTTGGTCCAAAATAATTGAGAAAATCTTGATAAAATAAAGAAGAATTTCATTAAAAATGAAGAACAATTAATACAAGATTTCTCAATACCAACTAGACTACATGATAACATCCTCAACTTTTTTACGGGGATAATCTCGGTATATTATCCCCATTGAATGACAAATAAACTCTCATTGATCCAAGCTATGCTTGTGTTTCAATGAGAGGATGATCCTATCAACTAATACTAAGTATTATGTGTTTGTTTAGGATACATACCTATCTATATTACTATACAAACATTATATAGGAAAAGAATACAAAGACATGTGATGATGGTGACATGTGGTTCATCTTCATTATACAGGAAACAAAGACTTGTATTGGTCCTTCATGTGCTCCATCTTTCTCTTTTGTGTCATAGAATATTCTCACTTCTTTTGATAAAGTCTTGTACTTGTTTGACTTCTTCTCTTGGAAGTTCCACCCATATTTTTAGTCTGTATGTAGAGATAGGTCTTCAGGATCACTGAGACATTTGTCAAAATCTCAGTGTCACTGGTATTGTTTGTAGCTCATATATTTTACTCACTGACACCGTATCAGTAAGTAAAGAGCAACAAACAATACTCACTGATTTTTTTATCAGTGAGTTACTCACTTAATATTCAGTGAGTGAGGCTATTTTATTTTTAAATCTTGTTCAGGGTGATTGGGTCAATTTATTGGACCCAACAAGTGTCGTATATCTTTTATTGATTGTTTATTCTCATGTTTAAATTTGTAAAAATGCTTTATTTTGTTTTTAACCTCGTCTTAATTGCATATAAAGGTATTTTACATAAAGGATAAGTGTAGGGAGGATTACACACGTTTTCAAAAGAAACGTAAACATGAGAATAGCAATTCATTAAAAGATATATATGTGTGTTTGTTCGAGTCAAATGCTTGTATCGAGTTATAATGGATGCTTTGCAGAAAATTTTCCAGATTCTAAAGATGTAAATTTTCCATAATTTTTTTTTCAGAAAATCGCATACCAGTTTTTGTCAGGATAACCTGACGGCGTCAGGATTACAACCTGACGGCGTCGGGAAGGAGTAAAAACAATAGATTACTTTTTTCTCGTTTTCTGAGCTACTTATGAATTTTTGGAATTTTCCAGGTCTTAATTTTCCAGAAATTCTGTAAACATCCATTCCACAAGCATTATATCTTAGTTTAGTAGAGTCTTATATATATTATTACCGCCGATTTTATGCGAAGGTTTCGTTTGTTTTCTTCGAATGTGCAGGTTTTATTTATCAAGAAGAAGAAACAAAAGATTGGAAGGAGCTTTTCACGCACACATTCTTCTTGGAAAGGATTTAACCACTACTTTACACGGATCCTACCGAGCTAATCAGGGGAGTACTAGTTTCTTTCGTCAATAATTACCTTCCATTATCATAACTTTGATACTTTCGGGGAACATTGGGGACAATATTCAGTTTAAGTGTAGGGAGGGAAAATAAAACGGGGACTTTGAAACTATACTTATCCTTGATTATTTGCTTTGTCCAATTGTATTGTGTACTAAACCATGAGAAAATGTCGGTTAGGGTAATTTTGGCACCAAATTTGAAATTTTCTATGACATATAGGAGTGGGCCATTAGTCTTAACAAAAGCGTCTCACGGATAGGAAGTTGCATGACTAGCACAAAAACCCTTTACCACCTAAATTCCACCCAAAATGTGAGGATCGCCCTTAGATTAGTAGGAATTAAAGCATTCATCTTTAATGCTTAGTGTGTGAACCGGTAGTATATTAGATTCTAGAACTTGTTTTGTGATCCATCCCGAGATCGCTAGTAAGACTACACTTGTGTAGTTAGGAATAACTAAATGATAAGAGGCATTAGGATAACCCTTGTTTGATACCCGTAATATAATTACTTCTTCCACATCGGTTGAGTAATTCCCCCACACCCTTGCGTTGTACTCATCTTTAGTACACGATACCCCAAGTTAACCCCTCAGAGCCTATCCTTTTCGCGGTTCTCGTGATGTTTCAGTTTTTCCGGAATATCAATGAAGAGCATTGTTTACACCCCACCCCCAAACGTACACCCAAATCGCCTTAGCATACCCTGTATGCACTCACTTTTAGTGCATTATTGTTATCACCCCAAACCCTTAGTTCAATTATCTAGTTGCTTGCATGAGTTGCTAAGTCGAATCATATCCTTTGTACACAGTTTTGGGACGATTGGGACTCATGGGAAAAAGTTAAAGTTTATAAAATGATTGGAAGGGATTAAATTCCTTTATTTGCGTAATAACATACCCCGAGTGTTTTGATCTTTTCAATTTGGGTCAAATTAGTGTTAGAGAAATAAAAACTCAAGTGTAGGGATATGCCTATGAATCCCTATCATTTTGATGTTACCGTAGAGGATGGTAGAGTAAAAGTGTATGGAAAAAAAAATCGAAAAAAAATAGAAAAAGAGAAAAGAAAAAAAAATATAGAGTGTAAAAAAAAAAAAAAAAACATACGGGCTACCATCCTACATCTATCATTTAAATTTATGTTTGTTTGTTTCAGTTAGCTAGAGTCTAGAGTATCGAGTCTTGGCTTAGCAACGCCATTCTTCGTTTGCTTGTAACAAAAAGATTTTTGATTTACCACCACTAAATAGCCTATCCCACCAAACCCTTTGTTTCCCTACCGTAAGCCTAACATTACAACCCTTTAAAGACCTCTTTGATAAGTCTTTCCTAGGTGCTTACGCCAAAGCGATGGAAGTTTGATCTATTCTCAAGCCTATGGTAATCTATGTACTAGGACCGGTTAATGAGTGTTTAATCTTCCATTTCCAACTTGTTATATTTCATATACACCTGAGAGAGATGTGAGTATCCAAGCACCCCATGTGAGGTGCTAGTATGTAATTTCCATGCTTGTTATGACTTTTGCGGGGCTTATATGTGTTGTGGATTGTTTTAAACCAATGCTTCATGAACCTTAACTTATAAATTAATTGGCTAAAAGCACATTTGCTTGAGGACAAGCAAATACCAAGTGTAGGGATATTTGATAAGGTTTTAAAATATACCTTTTTGAGGGGTCGTTTAAGCCCTTATTTGATCACTTTTGTATCCGTTATTACTTAATATCGTTCCTTTTCACTTTTTAGGTCTCTTGAAGGCAAATTGCTGTAATGGCACTTATTTGGACGAAAAGGCGCGGATATACGAAGAAAATGGCCAAAGTCAAGAATCGAGACACTCAAGCTGCTGAAAATACAAGGTGACAGCGTCACTGCTTAACTGCGACGCCGTCGGAGGATTTTGTGACTGGACAGAAGCCAAATCTCTTATTTTCAAGTGACGGTGTCAGGCTTAAAAGAGTAGGCCGTCGCAACTCAGACGGCCTAGATTTGATCCAGACGGCGTCAGAAGCTGAAGAGGACGGCGTCACAAGCACAAGGTGACGCCGTCGCAAGACTAACGTGGCCAAGACGAAACCCTAATGACGGCGACCCGACGGCTTCACAAAACATAAGGTGACGCCGTCGCACATGTAATCTTATATATAGAATCCGAATTTTTCAGTATTTGTGTGTAGTCTTTTGGAGTAAAAACCTAAACCGAACCAAGGCTGTCTTGTACAGTATTTTAGGGTTCCAAACCCTATCTTACAACAAGATAAGTGTTTTACTTCATTAATTCAATTATGTCTTTGATTATTTGTGTGTATGCTTGCATGTTCTCCACGTCCGGCTAATTTACTTGTGTGTTTGCTTAGGGAATATGAAACTTAATTATTGAATATTGATTGGTTGTCTCTTATCTTAATTGTTAATGATCTAGTAATGCGATAGGTCATTCGTTGTGTAATTAATGCTTGGTTAATCTTTGTGACCCTTAGGCTATAGCACTTAGAGCGATGTAGGCTAAACCATCCAAAGAGGCCTTAGAGTTAGAGTTTATAATCCCTATTGGGTTTTGTAGACGAGACCCTTTGGTAAGTTCAAAGAGTTAGGGATAAACGCATACCCTACGACTTTAGACACACAACGCGATTAAGAATAAGGACGTGACAATTCAACCATCAATAGGAGATAATTAAGGAGTAATAAAACCTAAGTAAACACATCTTTAAACTATCATACGAGCACACAATAATTAGACATAGACTACACACACCTTAGATTAGATAATTAGAGAATTAGAGTAATCGGTAGAAATACCAACCCCCAAATCCAAACCCCGATATTCGTACCTTTCCATTTCCTAAAAAACATAAAAAAGATTAAAAAAAAAATCTTCATCAACCCCCAACCTTAGCGTAGTAACTTCTCACTAGCATTCCTATTCCCCTAGAGAACGATATCAATACCCGTGGCTTACCCTAATACTACACTACAACGATTAGGTTCACTGCCTAGGGTGTTATAAAACTTGCCCGAAGAAAAGGAAGTTCCTTTGACCCCGAACGACGCGTGTAGCGTTATCAATGTCGTGGAAGAGGGAGTGTTATATAAGAAGGCCTATCTGGTTCCCATGATGAGGTGCGTAGGTCCTTTGCAAGCGAACTACGTTATAAGGGAGATACATATGGGGGCTTGCGGAATGCATTCGGGCCCGCGCTCCATCGTAGCAAAAGCCATGCGGCAAGGATATTATAGGCCCTCCATGCACCGGGACGCCAGGAACGAGATACTCAAATGCGACTCATGCCAGATCCACTCCCCAATACCGCAGCTCCCAAAAACCAAGCTGACACCAATCATGGCTCCGTGGCCCTTCTACCAATGGGGAGTGGATAGTGGGCCCCCTAGCCCCAGCGGCAGGAAAAGTCAAGTTTCTTTTAGTTGCCATCGACTATTTCACTAAATGGACGGAAGCCAAACCACTGGCAAGGATCACCGGCAAGGACGTTAAAAGGTTTGTATGGGACACACATAGTGTGCCGATTCGGTCTTCCGGTCGTCATTGTCACGGATAATGCAAAACAGTTCGTAGACAACCCCTTCAAAAAATGGTGCGAAAAACTCAACATTAAGCAGATTAACACAGCCGTAGCCCACCCGCAGGCCAACGGACTGGTGGAAAGGGCGAACAAAAGCTTGATGGAGGGAATCAAAACAAGGTTGGGACGCGCAAAGGCAGGTTGGGTGGATGAGCTACCGAATGTCCTCAGGGCACACCGAACATCCATCAAAACGAGCAATGGAGAAACACCTTTTAGCCTCACCTACGGAAGCGAAGCAGTCATACCGGCAGAAATAGGCATGCCGACATACAGGGTAAGGAGGATAAGAGAAGGCCTGGAAGAGGAAGATCCTCGCCGAATAGAAGAGCAGAATGAGGAGGAAATTCGTCTCAACCTCGACCTACTACAAGAACGGAGGGAAGAGGCAGCTGTGATGGAAGCTAGGTATAAGACCAAACTGGAGAAATACTACAACCGGAGGGCGCGTCTAGTATCTTTCAAGCCGGGAGATTTCGTATACCGGAAGAATGAGGCCAGCAGAGCTGAAGACCAGGGCAAGTTGGGACCGAAATGGGAAGGTCCCTATCGGATAAAGGAAGCAAACCTCAACGGCTCGTACAAGCTAGAAACCATGGACGAAGAGGAGGTGCCCCGGAAATGACACGCCATGAATTTGAAGAAATGTTTCCTTTAAATATTCATAAATGAAATGTAAGCCTACGGGCACAAACTATTCTGTTGTTACTTGCATCAATGATATATTCCCCTACCTACGACAGAGGAGGAAAATTTTCCATGATTACATCTCATGCAAAAGGACAGGGCACAGTCGGCGAAGACTAGCTACCTCCGAACGCACACCCGAAAACCCGACCATCACAACTATTTTACCCCCGTAAGTGCCATGACACTAGGGAAGGCCCATATACCATCCGGTAAGGCGACTGCATACCCCCAAATAATGCTAAGTCATTAAGGGATGAGCCCCCAGGTATATTTACCAACAGGCACGCAGGTACCCTAGAGGCGTGACGACGCCAGGGATGAGCCCCCAGGTATATTTACCAACAGGCGAAACATTACCCCAAAGGTGCTAAGTCACTAGGGAAAGGTAGAGTATATTTACTCATGGGTATAATTTACTTCCGAGAGTGTCGAGTCACTAGCAAAAACACAATGCATACACAAGCATATACAGATAGGTAATCAAAAGTGGTCGTCCGGATGTACGGACTACCTAAATAACATTGCCAATCACAACCATTACGAAGATAAGAATGTAAATTGTTTAACTACACAACCCAAGGGCACGCAGGCCCACCATAATACAAACATAAAGTTGTCCTAACGTTCAAAAGTTTACAAAACAAGATAGAAGCTAGGATCCACCGGAAGTGCCTGCACCAGGAGTAGACCCGGATCCTTCAGGGAGCATATTCATCAAGTCTGCAAGAGGAAGGTGGTAGGAACGCCTGATCTTCTCAACGTAAGGGAAAGACCTCACGAACATCTCATCGTATGCAGCGGTAAACCCCTCAACCGCTTGCATATCAAAATCTTTCTGCTTAGCAAGGATTCTACAGACCTCCTCCTTGTCACGACCATCCAAGTAACCAGAGTCTATGGCGGCATTAAAAACACTTCCCCAAGCTTGCTGATACTCATCACTCCCATGTAAGCGCCGGATGACTGCCGGAATCAGTTCCTTCACATAGTTGAACCTCAAGATCTCCTCATGGCCAGCACTCACGGCAAACTTCTCAACGTCAGCCCTCAATACCGCAGCTTCCTTCTCGGACTCATCCAACTCCTCAGTCTTCTTCTTCAAAGCTTCTTCCAACAATCCCACCTTCTTGTCTCTCTCCTCATCTTTTGCCTTTAGCTCATTTACTTCCCTCTCCAAAGAAGCCAGACGGGAACCCATCTCCTCTTCCTTCCGGCCACAATCATGATGAGATGCTTGGAGGGCTTAGTTATCTTGAGCAAGCTTTTGATTGGCCTCCATTTGAACCCGGAGACTGTTTTGAGCCTCGGAAAGCTGAGAGTTGACGCTACAGCAGGTGGAGTGGGCTTTGTAGAGTTCTGCATAATGATGGCTTAAGCGCTCGAACCTCTTGAACACATCGGAAATAGCCAAAGACCCATGACATAATTCGAACCACCCTCTGAACAAGGCTCGATCGTCAGCTAAATCTTCCTGTTCCGCGAAATGAAAGGAGGGGAGAGGTTGCTCATCATATCCCGACACTGAACAGCATCATTCAAACTAGTATGGACCGACAGACCCCAGCCAGGAATGAACGGCTCTCCAAAACCCGTTCGGCTAAACCCACCTGGGAAAAGAGAAGGAATCAGACTTGCATACAAAAATAAGAAAGAAAAGGAAGCAGCCACAAAGTACCTCCGACAAAAGCGCTGGCCTGAGTAACACCTCGAACATTCGCCGCCGCCACACTCGTCCCAGCTTCTGCAAAGAAGAAACACTCATAAAAAAAAGGGGGACGATATAGATAAGTAACAAGATACATCCCAAGCTTAAGGAACATACCTTGACCGGCGGGATAGGGAATGGCCCCAGAAACAACGGGAGGAACCTCCACCGAAGTAGTCTCCTGATCGCGAGAACCACCCTCCTGACCACCCCCACCACCACCCACGCTCCTTTGCTCAATATCATCCACAAGACCTGCGGGCCTCAAAGTATTTATGGGCGACACCGAGCGAGTCCGTTGAGAATTGTCCGGGCTTGACGACACATCAATGGAAGGAGTGTTAGGTCTCCTCCTTTTTAACAAAGAGGACGCTCCAACTACCCTTTTCTCCTGCTGCTTCCTCTTTTTCTCTTTCGCCTTTAAGACAGCCGGATCGACCTTTTCCACAATCCGCTGTACACGGCTGGGCTCCGGGACCTGCTTGCCCGCCTCCAAAGGTGGGGTCACATGCTGGGGTATCTCCTCCCCCTCAGCAAGAGAACGGCCTTTCCCCAGTCTTGACCCTTGATCAGACCTCAAGCGCAAATAACGAGACATGGTAAGAACTGCACAAAGTAAGACAAAATCATAAGCGGATACATGTATATATATATATATATATATAAAATTGCGTTACCGTTCTTCTCGATATCCTTAAACTCCGGGCGAAAGCCGGAATGCTTCCAGACCTTCGTCAACCCGACTTCGTACAAAAGACCCGAATGAACAGGCCTAAGCTCCACTACCCCCTCACACAACTTTTAAACATCAGCATCTGAATAACCCCCCGATGGAGCATCATCCGAAACACTGGAGTCCGGATGCCTCCAAGGCATAGCATCTGGGATAGCTCTCCGGTCTATCAGAAAAAAGTTGTCTTTCTAATTTTTCAAACTCGAGCACGTTTCCTTAAATATATGCCTCGGAGAGTTCCCCCCGGTTCGACTAGCAAACGAGAACCAGTGCCCCTGCTTGTTCAACTTATAAAAAACGCGAAACAGATTCACCGTGGGCTCAATCTCAAGACTTCGGCAATATATTTCAAACATAACTAGTCTATTCAGCCCGATGGGCACGAGTTGTGATATGTGAACCTTGAAGTACCTTATCACCCTCAGAAGGAAGGAAGAAAAAGGAACGCGAACTCCCGAAAATGTAAAATACTGCTCATACAAACCAATAGCGTCCCCCGGTAGATTATCCATGGTAAAATCCGTCGGGGGCAACCGCGGATGTAGGTCCATGGGAATCCCATACTCACTAATAAGACCCTCCAACTCTCCTTCAGAAAGCACGGAGGAATATATATGCATGTCCGATTTGGGGACAAGGTCGGAAACCGGATGTTCCGAACCAGAAGCCGGATGTTCTGAACCGGAAGCCATAGGATAACGAAGAGGCAACGCAAACAGAAACGAAATAAAAGAAAAAGTGACGCACCTGAGTTTCGCCGGAATACCCGAAAGCAAACAGTAAAAAAGAGGAGAGTAAAGTAAAAATTGACAAATGAGGTAAAAGGGATTATATAGGCAAAAGAGGTGGGGACACGAAACGTCGCGTCGTGTCAGAAAGGGATGAATCTGAACCGTCAACGGATACACATCTGCCACGTGGCACGATCCCACAAAACATGGTAAATATTATTTTAACCTGCTTCTACCAAATGGGCTTGGGCCCATTGTCCATAACGAAGCCCATAAAACCAGAGCATGCCCAGTCATTCCGAATGAACCTAACGGACAGCTAAAATTAATTATCACGCCACTTGTCAAAAACAAGTAACATGATATTAGGGGGACATGACGACGTATATGCCTCTTCGGTCCAATGACCGAAGAGTCCAATACTTTACCGAAATAGTTCAATATTCTACAGGAGTAGCCCAATGCTATACCGAATGGTACATCGACATGCCATCCGTCCGAAAGACGCGCTGACCTGACAGTACCTTTGGCATCTAGCCTGGATACAGTTCGTCTCATTCTCCTGGATGTCAGACACGACCCCAGAGACAGTGTCAGGGACAGTGTCAGCTCTGACAACACCAACGGTCCCATGAAGTACGACAGATCCAGGGACCAGATAACGACATCAGGTAGTATAAATACGCATACAGTAATTGGAAATAAGGTATCATTTTCTCACACACACATTTTATACTATACATTTCGGTAAAACACATACTCATTCTCACGCCGGAGTCGGGTCCTGGGATAACACCCGGGGCGAGACTAACGCGTTGTTCATCTTAGCAGGTATCTGGAAGGCTTATCTCTAAGGCTGAAAGATAACTGCAACAACCCACAAAAAAATACTTCGACAGTTATGGTCATGAGTTTATCGGAGAGAAGGATGACGGGTGATGGAGGATCAGTGACAGTCATGATTAACAACTTAGGGTTTAGATATAGTGATCGACTGTGTGGATGAAAATAGGATTAGGGCACGTAAAAGTGCACAGGAAAGGTATAGGGTTAACTGATGTGTAGGGACTAATAGATGAGAGTACAGTAACCAAAAGATTAAACGTGGCTATCAAACAAAGCTACTAATAACAGTAACCAAAACAAGTTGACTGGTGATATTTGCTAATTAATTATACCAACGATCAACAATCAAGAAAATAAACGTGTGACTGGCTATCAAACAAAGCCAACGATCACTTAAGATAACACGCTTGGTGACTGGTTATATGAGAACCAACGATCAACCAAGTAAAAGAAAAACAAGCGACAGATTTAGTGAAGGTAGGGTTTACAGCATCGTATTATGGTGACTGATACCATGTAGGTCGATAGTATCAAAAGTGAAAGTAAGAATAAAGCAGGAGATGATGCAATTAACAGATTATCCATTATGTTTTTAATCATTCCTAGTGTTCTAGTTACGTTGTGGTTGTAAATTCATGTTCATCGATCATCATGTAAATACTCGTATTATAAGTGAAAACGGTTCCTCCATGATCGTACATATATAAACCTTCACGTCAACACTTGAGCATAATTTTGAAGTTCCAACACATGTTTTGGTCGAGCCGTTTTAAATATAATACATTTGTTGCTCTTAATTCTAAAAAGAAATATGATATAAAGACCTAAAGTTATGCCTAAAAAGAGACCTAAAACCATGTGTCATGATCCTAATAGTTGCATACAAGGACCCACTTATTTTACAAACCATCAGGATCATGACACATGGATTTAGGCCTATTTTTAGGCCTAACTTTAGGTCTCTATATCATATCTTTTCTAAATAACATTAGAAATGTTCTCAAAACATCCGATCATTTTGGTCGCGTTTTGTATGCCCCATTTTTGTAATAGTTTTTCATAGTTTAATATAACTTTTTGCTGTTTCAGAAAAAAAGGGAAAAAAAAATGTTTTATCAGTAATAGAGGATGCAAAATGAGCCAATGAATGTTGGCAGGCAAAACATACATATCTACATCCGATATCACGAGGTTGCAAGATGTATAATAACTACGCAGGGAAATTTCTGTATCTCATTTAATACTCTTTCGATTATTATGCAATTTTTTTTATAAAAAAATCTATTTTGTGAACACACAAAAAGATATCTGTAAACTAGTAATTTTTGTGATACGGCCCAAATAACAATGTTTTGTGTGAGTTCTTGGGTTGGGTGTAAGCCTACGGATGGCTAATGTAGCCTTACAATCTTTGGAGTTTGGACAATGAACGACTATTACGTGTTTGACAATTGCGTACCACATTAACTTCAAAGTTACTATTTGTTAGGGGTTAATTCGTAGGATAGCGGTGTATTTTTTAAAATATTTTGTTTTGATATTTGTAATTTTTTTAAGTTATAGAATAGTAATATATTTTTATAAGTGTCCAACGAGCAGAGTCGAACCAAGTACTGCTAAACTCGAGCTCGACTTGAATACTAAAACTCAAGCTCGAAATTCGACTCGAGCTCGGTCGAGCTTTATATTTCGAGCTCGAGCTTAACTCGTCATATATAACTTGAGCTCGATACTCGACTCGAGCTCGATTATTTTCACATTTCATGCTTGAACTCGATAATTACTTTGCATAGCAAGCTTGGCTCAACTTGATTTGTATGAAAATGAAGTAAATTTATGTATATAAAAGGGTAAAAGCATAATTTAATCGAAGCTCGATAAAGCTCGCAAGCTTCACGAGCAAAGTATTTTAGAGCTCGAACTCGACTCGAAAATATACTCGAGTAGCTCGAACTCGAGCTCGATTAAGTCGACTCGATTTCGAGTAGTTTACAAATCGATCTCAAATAACTCGCGAGTTGTCTCGTCTCTTTTATATCCATATGTGTCACACATAAACAAGTTTCATGGTATGTTTCCTCAAAGTAAAAGATTTCTAAAAATATTGAGCATGTCTCGTTATATCCCAACCTATATATCATAAAGTGGTTTTTTTTAAGATAACATTGTTAATGACGTTTATGTGACACGACAAAAGAAATACGACATGACTTTAATTGATACGTTGAATGTGAAATAATTTGAAAAACAATTTTAATTGCCTTTTCAATTAATGCATAAATTTTTTTTCACACTTTTTAACTATTAAGCTTTCAATATTATTTATATTTATAAAAATATTAACAACAGTCGACATAAATATGTATAGTAGACATACTAATTCATATTTTTAATATACAAAATTATATTTGTTATGTTTATCTTTTCGTCACAATTAATATAAACATATATAATTATTTACATACATAAATAGCTAAAACGTTCAATATTTAGGTAAAACCGTATAAAAGGTGTAATACTCGCTATTAAACACGCATAACGTCCATAACATTATCAATAGTTAAATTTAAACATCAACATCAACCTCAACACAGTGACAACTAAACAAAGTCAAATCTTTCGTCTAACAAAAATATATACAAAATATTAATCGATATAAAAAACTATAGACAATAACAAATCTAAACGATGAATAATAATAATAATAATAATAATAATAATAATAATAATAATAATAATAATAATAATAATAATAATAATAATAATAATAATAATAATAATTCATTGCGTGCCCGGGGGATCTGTCGGTATGGGTGCAACTCCTTATCTTGCCGTGTTGTGTTTTGACCACCTTCACACCAACTAATAGAGCCCAACGACGCTCTGGAGTGCGAGAACGGTACCAGCTTGAATGTATCTCTCGGGCTATTCTCCGCTGGAAGGATCCTGCAGACAGGTTTGCATTGGTAATGGAACGTTTATCTAGGGCCACTTCATCCTTCGGTGGAATGACGAAACCCAGAAATCTTGATGCAGCTAACCTGGTTCAATGTAAGCTCAAACTGGGGGACGGACACTTTACCGCTGCCATTAAGGTGCTCACGTCCTCTGGGGTCGCCCCATCTACATCTGACACCCTGCATGAGCTAGAGGCCAAACATCCCCGTGCCCAACCTCCAATTTTGTCATCGTCTCCTCTAGGTGAAGATGCACTTATCGTGGATAAGGACTTGGTGTTGAATAGGATTCGCAGTTTCCCAAAAGGGACATCATGTGGTCGTGATGGGCTTAGAGCACAACATTTAATGGATATTTTAGGAGGGGCTGCGTCCGCTATCGCTGATGACCTGCTAGGTTCCATCACTGGGGTTGTTGACATGTTTCTCGGTGGAAAGTGCCCTACTTTATTAGGCGAATACATTGCTAGTGCCCCCTTGACTCCGTTGGTTAAGCCGGGTGGAGGCATACGCCCTATTGCTGTCGGCACGGTCTGGCGTAGGCTTGTATCGAAGGTTGCTTCTTCTTTTATTAGTAACTCTATGAATACCTATTTGCAGGACTTTCAATTTGGGGTCGGTGTTCCGGGTGGTTGTGAGGCTGTCCTTCATTCGGTGAATCGGATTGTTGAGGCTAAGGGTCACAATGTTGGGTTTTCCATGTTGCTAGTGGATTTCCATAATGCTTTCAATCTGGTTGATAGGAGTGTCCTCCTCCAGGAGACCAGGATCAGATGCCCTTCTATTGCTCCTTGGTTTGAGTTTTGCTATGCCAGGCCTGCTAGACTTTATTATGATGATTCTATCCTTTGGTCTTGTCAAGGGGTGCAACAAGGGGACCCGCTAGGTCCTTTGTTGTTCGCCCTCGTCCTACACCCCCTAGTCCATGCTATTAACAGGTCATGTGAGCTCACCCTCCAGGCTTGGTATCTTGACGATGGTACTATTGTAGGAGATACTCTTATGGTTGCCAAGGCGCTCGACATTATTATGACAGATGGGCCGGCTCGGGGGTTGTTTTTGAATGTCGATAAGACTGAACTCTTCTGGCCTATGGAGGACCCCAGAAGCAGGGTGGAGGGTGTTTTTCCTATAAATATATCTCGTCCAGTCGATGGTGTCAAACTTCTTGGTGGTTCAGTTAGTTTGGATGAAAGCTTTTGTCAGGGTCTGGCTTTGAAAAGGGTTTCTAAAACTATCTTGCTCATGGAAGCTATTCTTAAACTTAATGACCCCCAATGTGAGTTTCTTCTTCTTCGTAATTGTGTTGGGGTTGCGAAATTATCTTACGCTTTGAGGACATGCTCCCCTTTGTACATGCGAGAAGCCCAAGTCCGGTTTGATCAGATGTTACGTGCTTCCTTGGAAAAGATTATTACAGCCTCCGGACCTGGGTTTGGTGACTGGCAATGGCGGCTTGCCACCCTCCCAATCAATATGGGTGGGCTGGGCATCCATGCGGCGAGTGACATCATCCTATATGCTTTCCTTGCCTCTCGTTTGCAAACTAGTGATATGCAGGACCAGATATTGGTAAAAACGGGCATTAATTCTCATGGCCCTTCGTTTCAGCATGCTCTTGATACTTTTAACAGTGCTTGTACCACAGACACGCTCTCTGTCCCCTTTGACGCTCCTGCCCCCCATATGATGAAAACCTTGGCAAAGTGTTACTTTGGTGTCATCGAGAAAGTTCTGGTTTCCAAGTATTCGTTAAGCCCGAGGCAAGTGGCTGTTCTCAGTTGTACCCGGGGTCCACATGCACAAGATTTCCTATTCACCATACCGATTGATGGGTTAGGCCAAAGGATGAATCATCGCCAATTCCGGTCAGTATTGTGTTATAGGCGTACCATACCCATGTTTTCTGAAGGCAGTCCCTGTCCGAGTTGCAAGCATCGTATGGACCAATGGGGAGACCATGCAATTCATTGTTCTAGTGAAGTGGGAGTGAAGTTCAGACATAACCTGGTGCGTGATGTTCTTGTCGACATATGTTCCAAGGTTGGGATTATGGTGAAAAAGGAGGCCCCCATGGGGTTTCTTTCAAGTGATGGGAAAGAGCTACGGCCGGCGGACTTGCTATTATTCAACTGGATCCAAGGTAAGGACGCATGTTTGGATGTGACTGGGATCTCCCCTTTTGCGGGTATTGATGCGAATTCGTGGGCTCCAGGGGTAGCGTTACATAATGCTGTGGAGAAGAAAAGGAAATATGTGTCCAAATGTGAAGAAAACAGGTACAAGTTCATTCCATTTGCTTTTTCTACATTTGGGGAGCTGGACGCGGAAGCTATGGATACACTTTCACGCATCAAGACTGTTGCTGTTAGCCACTCGAATAATGTCAAGAGCGGTGCTTTTATTTTTCACAGACTAAGTTTTTGTATCCAGAAAGGAGTGGGAGCCCAACTAGTGTCTCGGCTTCCCACTAATTTCTTGTAAATCACTTTGTTTTTCTAATGAAGTGATGTTTTATAGGGAAAAAAAATAATAAAATAATAATAATAATAATAATAATAATAATAATAATAATAATAATTGATGAAGGTGATCATGATACATTATTTATAGATATCTAGAATAAAAAATACACAGATATTCATTAAATTAGACTTAGTCAAAGACTATTAATGTGACTTACATCTAAACATATACGAACACGAAATGTAAAACTATTAATGTGACTATGATCTCTTGCACCATGCCTTTTTAAGACTGGACGGAGTGGAACACTTTGCTCACTCGTGAGGTGCTATCTCACGCACGAAACTCATTCCACACACACCCACTCACACGTAAGAAGGTGGAAAAATAGAAGGGAAAAGGTGACCGGCTCATTTTTGGTTAAGTTCGAAAAATAGTAGACCCCTTTTGTGTTTTAATGTCTTTTTTTTTTTTTTTTTTTTTTTTTAATTTGTGTAATTATTTAGTGAGACATATTTATATAAAATGAATATTTTAATAAAAGATGAAAATAAGATGTCCAAAATAGATGAAAAATAAAAAGTGTGAAAGAAAAGAAAATTTTAATGTGACAATGATGTAAAAGATGAATCGGTGTCGCCACTACTTTCGGCCTAAAAGAAAACCCAAATGGTTATGAGTTTATGACCGTGCAAGTTAAAAGATGCATGAACAAATAATTTTTCTTTTTTTCTTTTTTTGAACGACATAAACAAACAAATAATTAACCAATTCGATAAAGAAATAAGACATTCCCTCACGTGCGTCATATGGTTGCAATGATATTTCAGCAGAGAAATGATTGGCGTCATGAAAAACATATACAATTGAATAACTAAAATTTTGCCTTAATAATATATGATTGGCGAGTATCTGCGTCTGGCAGCGGTTGCTAGTGGTAGACAATTAACGATATGCGATATTGTAGCAAATGTTTCGTTTAACATTTAAAATAGAACGTGAAAAGATGAAAATATAATTGCAGTACTAAATTAATACTCATAACTAAAAGTTAATGATTTAAAATTACAATAATAAATAAAAAAATAATAGTAATACTTATGAGCGTATTTGTCGGTAATATGATTGATAACAATGTTTTTAAACCCTGGTTGACCCGACCTGTGGAATCGGGAATCGACTCGGACACCGGGCCGGAAAGAATCGGGTTTTTGCTTGTTTGAGAATCGGATTGAATCGCCGGTCTTTTGTTGACCCGGGTTGACCGGATTTGATAAACCTGGCCGGGTCATGATTTTTTATTAGAAAATTTAACAATATGATTTTTTGATTTTTTATTAAAAAATTTAACAATATGATATTTTCTTCCATTAACTTTTCTAAGTTTAATTAAAAAGTTGAAATGGTGATGGCTAATGTTTGTTAAAATTTTGTAAAATAGTAAATTATAGTTACACTACCTTATAATCTATCAATTGATATAGTTTTACTATATAATCACTTGTTGAATTTTTTGCTATATTATTATAGATATAGAATTAAAAACAAAACTTATCGGTATAATATTAACCGTTTTCATTGGTTTAATCGAATGTATAAATAAATGCGGATAAATTATAGGATCAGGCAATACTAATTATTAAAGGGCTATTTTCTGAAAATACATTATAATTGTAAAAAAAAAAAAAAAAAAAAAAAAAAAAAAAAAAAAAAACATCTTCAAATTAGCGAACTAAAGAAAATACTCTTTTGAGACACTTTTGTCTTTCTGTATGTAGTATGACCATTTTACCCTTTTAATTTACATAAATGATCCCTGAGGGTTTGCGAAAATTGCATCCACCATCCCTAGGCTAAATTACATAAATGGTCCCTGTCGTTTGGAGAAAATTGTGTCCACCGTCCCTATTGTTTTTTTCCAATTTTTTTTTCAAAGTTCTTTTTTTCAGAAACTTTTTTCCGACTATAATTTTTTTGGAAATAATTTTTTTCGAAAATAATTTTTTTTTGAAAAAAAATTTTTTTTTCAGAAAATAATTTTTTTTTTTGAAAATAATCTTTGTTCGAAAATAAAATTTTGCTTTGAAAATAATTTTTTTTTAGAAAATAATTTTTGGTTCGAAAATTTATTTCTTTTAGAAAATAATTTCTTTTCGAAAGTAAAATTTCTTTTTTCGATAAATGTTTTTTCGAAATTCTTTTTTTTCCTGAATTTTATTTTTTCAAAATTTTTTCTGAAGTAATTTTTTTTAGAAATTTCTTTTTCCTGGTATGTGAAAAAAAATTGAATTTTTTTCGTAATATTTTTTAATAATTTTTTTTTTCAAAATTTTCGTAATATTTTCTAATAAATTTGAATTTTTTCTAATAAATTAGGGACAATGGATGCAATTTTCGATAAATCACAGGGACCATTTATGTAATTTACTCTAGGGATGATGGATGCAATTTTCAAAAATTCAAAGGTAAAACGGTCATTACAAAATATTTATTTATATTTATTACATATATGAAGACAAAAATGTCAACATTAGTGTTTAAAAGAGTTTTTTTTTTAGTTCGCTACACTAAAGATGATTTTTTGACAAGGATAATGCATTTTCAAAGAATTAGCCCATTATTGAATATAGAAAAAGTATATATATGTATAGAACCGGTTCGACCCGACGGTTCAACTAATTGAAACGGCAATCCGGTGAATCGGTGATGTGGAAAACTAGAAGGGGGGGGGGTTGAATAGTTTTACCGATTAAAACTTCGTTTTAAACTATTTAAATCGACTTATGTCAATCTATTTAATGTGCCTGTTGATATAAATAAACATATAAATAAGTACTGCAAAGATAAAGAGTAAGAAACACGAAACCGCGACGCGAGTATTTATAATGGTTCGGCTACAAGGACACCTTCCTTGCCCTACTCCACTCCCCGAGTCACCTACTCGAGAGTTTGTAAGCACGACACAACACAAGATCCTTGTGGCGGAGAAGCCTTCACAACTTCGCCTACTCTTTATCCGGTACAAGGCTAGACATCGGGTTCTTCCACGATGTAGAACCAAACCTATCACAACTTCACCTACACTTTATCCGGTACAAGGCTAGATACCGAGTTCCATTACTAAGAAGGAACTACTACCCAACACAACACAACTACCCCAAAGGAGACACATTCCTTATTACAACATCATAAGGATGTCAAGATCCTTTAACCCAAACTAATCTATCTTGTACATCGATGCACCATATCGAATGTACACCCTTGGAACCTTTCACTAATGCTTTTGACACTACCCTTCGGCACCTTTCACTAATGCCTTTGTCTTGACTCTTTGGTACCTTTCACTAATGCCTTCGACACGAGCCTTTGGCACCTTTCACTAATGCCTTCGACTTGACCCATTTGGCATCTTTCACTTATGCCTTCAACACAACACTTCTAAGGAGGGAGGAAAGAACTATCAACAAGATAACTTCAGTAGTCTTGATGATGATGAAGCTTGGCAACCCATTGACTTGAGCTTTCTCTACTTCAAGAGGTGGTGATCTCGCCTTTAAGAGGAACCTAGAGAATCACACAAACACAAAACTACATAGTTACAATGAGGTTAGAGAGTTTACAATACTAAGAGAGAGTATGTGTAAAAGGGGTAACTTACAATGAAGAAATGACTCACTATTTATAGGCAAAAACCTCTACTGTTCCCCGGATCCCACGAATCCCTTACTTGAGGGATCCGTCCAGTGTAATCCTAGGGATCCGTGGACGCTCCTCACTATTTGGGTTATGGGTCATGGATCATGGATCATGGGTCATGGGTTTATGGACTTTGGGTCATGGGTACCAAAATAGATAAAATGTATCTAGACATTGAATCATGGGTCATGGTTTAGCTCCATGGGTCATTGATAATACCCAACATGACTTCATGCAATGGGTCATGGGTTATGGATCAAGCTCCATGGGTATGGGTCATGTACTTTGGGTTTTACCCAACAATATTCAATGTATCTAGTCAGTGGGTTAAGAACTTAGACTTCTACCCATTACAATATATACTAAGTATATATAAGTACATATCCATATTATGTAAACACTAGTTGTTATACATATGGATTTCTATAAGTTGTAAACAATATTACTTGTTTAGTGTTTTATATGAAAATGTAAGCGTGTTAGTAAACTATTGGCTCAAACTATTTACGTATTTTATTTGTTTCGTTAAAATGATTTTACGTTTGTTATCGACAAAACATTAGAAGATCGTAAAATATAAATAAACATTTTTACGGCTTATTTGTATTAACAATCTCCCTCTTTTTGTTGATGACAAAACATAAGATTATTTTAAGGAAAGACTAAAATTCGTAAAAGTTTGAATTGAAGTTTTTACTCTCTTCTCCCCCTTTTTGTCAAAACAAAAAGAGCGTCGAAAAGAAACTAACACATTGTTTTTAAGAAAAACGTGTGAAAAGTAATAATATGAAGAAGGTAGAGAGTAAGGGAAGACAATAATTCTCGTCTTAGCTCCCCCTTGATGGGTGCTTCCCTTTGTTGAGGGCGTCAAGTAATTAAGAAGACTAACCGAGTGTTTTGCAATTTTGTTTGCAAATGGTCTCGTCTTTTTGACGAACATGCTCCCCCTTGACGAGTGATCCTTTGTGAGGAGGACGTCAAGTAGTAATGTAATCCTATGTGAAAGTATTGCAAGTGTTTTTGCAATGTTTTGTTTTGAAAAGAAGCTCCCCCTTGTTGAGGGTGTCAAAGTCTTCATGTGTATATTGAAAATCTACAAAACAAATGTTAGAAAGCAAGTATATGATGCAAAATTTCCTGCAAATAAGACTCATATTAGTAATAAAAAGTGCTTCTTTTGCACGGATCCCACGGTTCTTCCTTGGGAGGGATCCGTGTAGGCAAAAGTCAGGGATTCGTCTGCCTGCATACTTATGACAGCAATGTAGATGTAAAATATGGTGTCAACATCAACAATAGTTATGTATTAAGGTACCAAACATATTATCAAGACCACATAGCATACAACATGTAATACCATTCAATAAAAACGAGAGAAATGATGCACATAACTCTAAAACTAAGAAAATGATCCAAACATGAAGTATGATTCCTAATTAATCTAAGTTAAGCCTAAGACTATAACACCACATGAATTACTAAGCTCAGGAAGTTTAGGTTTGTTGACCTCATCGAAACGTTCAAGGAGGTGATAAAACATGAAACGTAGTTCGTCACGTACTTCATGTATTAAGCCTTCAACATGTTGACAATGATAACAATCTTTGTCATGGCTTGGAAATGGTGGTGGTAGAAATGGAGTGGTTTGAGGTGGAAGATTGGATGAGGAAGGTTGAGGATCACAAAAGAATGAGGGATTTGTGGAGGCACATATGGAGGTGGTTCAACTTAGGATGCTTGTGGTGGTAGAGATGTGTCTACTTCCATGTGATCCAGTTGTTGATTCCTCATAATCCAAAATAGACTATTTGATGGTGATGGAGAAAAGGATACCGGTGGTTGTGTTGTTTCAACACCATGGTTTTGTTGTTGTGTTATTCTCTCAATTGAGGAGAATGTTGTCAATGGTGGAGGATGAGATGGCCCAGAAGGAAAGTCCTCTAAATTGTAGAGGTGCGGAGATGAAAGTGGAGTGGTGAATGTTATGGCTCTAGGCACTAAGGGAGATGATTTAGTGAAAATAGGGGTGTTTGGTTTAGGAGGTATAGTAGTGTTTGGCAAAGGTAGTTTTATGGGAACAATCCTTTTAGGGATTGGTTTGATTGGTTGAGTTGGTTGAGAGGGAATTCTAGCATTTGTGGTTTTAACCGGTGATGATTCGGCTGAAGAGATTTCGTGAACAACCCGAGCAAGTTTCTTGGGTGGTCCTTTGGTGGATGAGTTAGCACTAGGAGCTTTCCTCATGATGAAATGATAAATGGATAATGAAATAGAGGCTTTTAGTTGCTGAGAATGATGTTATGAATGGTGACTTAGAGGTACTAACAAAAGGGGTTTATAAAGGAAGGGAATTGGTAAGTGAATTTAAAGCTTAAACCGCTAATATCCTTTAAAATGCAATGATTTGCATGCACAAATGTCAACTTCAGAGTTGCATTGATCAAGAAAGTCAATTAAGACAAGATGGAGTGTTCAAGTTTAGCAAGAAAAGCTTGAAATGATTGTTTTAGCTAGGATTAGCTGAGTCTCGGCGATAAAGAGGAAATGATTAAAATTCAAGAAAAAAATAGTCGAAACCCCCACAAACAATCGTCGTTTTTTTATGGTTTTTCCGCCCAGCCGGTTCCCTCCAATAAGGGATCCGTTTAGGCTAAACCTAGGGATCCGGCTCTCAGCAGCCAAGAAAAAGGAAAATGATGTTTTGTAAGGTCTAGTACCTATACATCTTGAGTGTTTTAGTCTTCTCATGTGTCTTAAATGAAGAGGGGCTTAAATAATCAAGAGAAATGAGTGATGGTAGCTAATGATCGTCTTTTATGGAGGAAAATGGGGCTTTCATGAGTACCAATGGGTGATCAAAGATGACACTAAGAAATTTGAGAGTGTCAAGTGGTGTTAAATGATCCTAGAGATCATATGGTAACTTAAGAGAAAATTTGAAAATTCCTAAAAAATCATAAGAAATGAAAAACTAGTTTTTTGGCCTATTTTGTGGTAGAGATGACTAAAAACAATTTGCTAAAATTTGAGAGAAATATCAAACTAGGTATTTTGGGATGTGAGGAACAATGTGTGAGCATTGGAGTGGAAATATGGTGAGTTTTGGTGAAATGATAAATAAAAAACAACTTGAAAATGATCCTAAGTTATCTATAAGTGAGTGTAAGACCCACTGACCTTGAGGAGGACTTAAGTGATCCTAAGGTATCATGTTTGGATAATATGATAAGGTCTGGAGAAATGGATTGATATGTGGAGGTCTGCAAATCTACTTCTGTCTGCCCGGATCCCACGGATCCCTTAATGGAGGGATCCGGCTAGTTCTAAATGAGGGATCCGGTTACTGCAGATCAGTAACTTTACAGAAAGTGTGCAGATTTTGCACTAAGTGATGCATACTAATACTAAAGGTTTCTACTGGAAACAAACATCAAAGTAAGTAAAAGTACAACAAATATCACACACAATCATAACATAAAGACGAGTAATTATGATAACAACCAAACATAGAAGTAACAAAGAAAGTCTTGAACAATCATAAGCGTACAATGTTTAATGATCATAAAATATTTAAGATAACCATAAAGACAAGCATAATGTCTCTTTCGTCAATCTCTTCCCTTCTTCTTTCCCCAATTCATGAGGTAGTGAGTTAGGCATTTGATCATCCCCTTTGTTTGCTTGAATTCTTCAGACTCATTTGGAAGAGTGGAAAGTTGTTCATAGTAGGTCATGGGGTCGATTCAGAAGTTAGAAACGGGATCGAATTCTTCTTCATCTTCGTCCGAAGAGTCCGAGAGAGCACGAGGCCTTTTCCCATTGATCATGAGCCGTTTAGAAGGTTGTTTGGTAAGTGGTACCATGACATGGTTGGCAAGATAGTGATCATCGTTAATAGGAGAAGGTTTCGTTGCACTAACATACTCACAGAGTCGTGTTAGGAGCATACCATAGGGAAGTACCATGTTGTTGACTTTGAACACACCTAACATTCTTTTAACCATGTAATAAACAAGATTAAATGGTCTTTGGTGGATGAGACAATAGATCATTTGGACAAGACACGCATTGGGATGGTCTTTGTTCCCAACCAAGCAAATGACATTTTCTCTAACGATTTCTTCCCACTTTTTGTAAATGGGAATTATCTCAGAGAGTTCCATTTGAAAGGGATCACGATGGATGAGTTCTTTGTTGCGGTTAAGACGAGATTAGTAGGCTCTTATTTTGAAGATGGTGTCTCGAACAACAATGGGGTCATCGAGAGGAGTGTGATAAATTGGTTTGGAGTCTATTGCAAAAGATTGAGCGACTATTGACCAATCTTGAGAATACATGCAAATCCTTTCACTTGGTATGCAAAGGATTTGTGCAAATGTGTTGAGGGGTAGGGTAATGCTTTGGTTGTTAACAATAAAAGCGATTGAGATGCTTTCATCATTGTTTCGAATGACCCTAACACTTTTATAAAATTCAAAGATAAAAACCGGACAAATTTGTTCATCAATATCTAAGATACAATCAAAGTTAATTGCCGAAAAGACTTGACGAATGTCGGTGTTTTCAAGGAAACTTTCCTTAACTACACGACCTTCATTTTTCTAGCTTTTTGAAGATTTTGCGATTGGTTTTTGAAAGCTCTTCTTTCCGATAGTATCTAGAGAGGTAGTGAACAGTGTCATAATGATCTTGTTGGGTAGCTTTAGGCATGATTGATCCTAGAAAACAAATATTCCAATTAGGTAAAATTTGTCAAGATGGGTTTATGGTTTTGATTTTTATTAACAATTTTGTTTTGAAAAACCTTTTAATTGTATATAACCTTTTTGTAATACCTAATTTCTTCAGTTGTTGATCAACTGAATCTTAGTTGAAAGGTCTAAAACCATAAATCCTATGATGAAGATGATGATGAATAGAACATATGAATGTAATTACTTAAAATGATTCTCAATAATGAGATGCTTGAGAGTATGAAGCCCTATGGAGATGGAAGCAGAAGTTAGGTCGTTTTTGTGTTTGTGGGGAGAGGGAAAATGGATTATTTTGGTTTTGAAAAAGCGTATAACTGATTTCTGTGACACGGTTCCCCCGGATCCTTTGTTTTAGGGATCCGGCTAGTACAACTTGTGAGATCCGGCTACTATAGACAGAAAAAATATTTGGATTTATTCTTTTTGCTTGTAATAAGTTATACAATAACTTATTTTGAAAAAGAATTTGTAGAATAAGGTTCCTATCGACGTTTGGCCAAGGTGTTTTGATGGTTAGTCGATTATTGACCATCAAAGGTCTATTTTGCGAAGACAGCGTAGATTTGTTGATTTTTAGTATTATTAAGAAAATCATAGAGGAATATTATTCCCGATGATGAGTAAGTAAGGAAAGTGGTGAAGAGAGACTTTTTAGAGACTTGCAACTTTTGAAGCTAACGTCCTAATTCATGTGTTCATATAGTTTTATAAGACAATATTTAAAGGCATTTATCATAGGAGAAAGACGCATATCATTAACATATTCATATAAGCATACTATAAATAAAGATCAGCTAGTTTGTGCGTAAGTGAACATACCTCTAGACTCTTATTATGGTTTTTAGAAACCATATATCCGAAATACTTCACGTGCTTTTTAAGGTAATCCATTGTACTTAGTAGAAGTAGGTTGTGATTACTTTTGGGTTCTTCCTTGAGTGTTGGCTTCATTTTTCTTTGAATAGAAAAGAAGTCTTTTGGAAGAGTCCTAGCAAGAAGATTTCTTAACGAGAAATTGTTAGAATAATCCATCACTATCCAACGTTTAAAATAAAATGATTTCTAAAAACATGACTTTTTGTTTTTTAAAAAAATTTCCTTCTTTGTAGTTTTCAAACATACACGGATCGTATCAAGTTTTTAAAGTACAATATACTCTACGAAACTTGGTAACGAAGCTCTGATACCGATTTTGGAAAACTAGAAGGGGGGGGGGGGTAGAATATTTTTACCGATTAAAACTTCGTTTTAAACTATTTAAATCGAATTATGTCAATCTATTTAATGTGCGTGTTGGATGTTGATAGATAAACATATAAATAAGTAATGCAAAGATAAAGAGTAAGAAACACAAAACCACGATGCGAGTATTTATAGTGGTTCGGCTACAAGGACACCTTCATTTCCCTACTCCACTCCCCGAGTCACATACTCGAGAGTTTGTAAGCACTACACAACACAAGCTCCTTGTGGCGGAGAAGCCTTCACAACTTCGCCTACTCTTTATCCGGTACAAGGATAGACACCGGGTTCTTCCACGAGGTAGAGCCAAACCTATCACAACTTCGCCTACACTTTATCCGGTACAAGTTTAGATACCGAGTTCCATTACTAAGGAGGAACTACTACCCAACACAACACAACTACCCCAAAGGAGACACACTCATTATTACAACATCATAAGGATATCAAGATCCTTTAACCCAAACTAATCTATCTTGTACATCGATGCACTATATCGAATGTACACCCTTGGCACCTTTCACTAATGCCTTTTACACTACTCTTCGACACCTTTAACTAATGCCTTTGTCTTGACTCTTTGGCACCTTTCACTAATGACTTCGACACGAGCCTTTGGCACCTTTCACTAATGCCTTAGACTTGACCCGTTTGGCATCTTTCACTTATACCTTCAACACAACACTTCTAAGGAGGGAGGAAAGAACTATCGACAATATAACTTCAGTAGTCTTGATGATGACGAAGCTTGGCAACCCATGGACTTGAGCTTGCTCTACTTCAAGAGGTGGTGATCTCGCCTTTAAGAGGAACCTAGAGAATCACACAAACACAAAACTACATAAAAAGATCCTTTGGATATGAGGTTAGAGAGTTTACAATACTAAGAGAGAGTATGTGTAAAAGGGGTATGTTACAATGAAAAAATGACTCACTATTTATAGGCAAAAACCTCTACTGTTTCCTCGGATCCCTTACTTGAGGGATCCGTCCAGTGTAATCCTAGTGATCCATGGACGCTCCTCACTATTTGGGTTATGGGTCATGGATCATGGGTCATGGGTTATGGACTTTGGGTCATGGGTACCCAAATAGATACAATGTATCTAGACATTGAATCATAGGTCATGGTTTAGGTCCATGTGTCATGGATAATACCCAACATGACTTCATGCATGATGTCATGCATAAGTCATGGGTTATGGATCAAGCTCCATGGGTATGGGTCATGGACTTTGGGTTTACCCATCAATATTCAATGTATCTAGTCAATGGGTTAAGAACTTAGACTTCTACCCATTACATTACCCATTACAATATATACTAAGTATATGTAAGTACATATCCATATTATGTAAACACTAGTTGTTATACATATGCATTTCTATAAGTTGTAAACAATATTACTTGTTTAGTGTTTTATATGAAAATATAAGTGTGTTAGTAAAGTATTGGCTCAAACTATTTACGTATTTTATTTGTTTCGTTAAAATAATTTTACGTTTGTTATCGACAAAACATTAGAAGATCGTAAAATATAAATAAACATTTTTACGGCTTATTTGTATTAACAGGTGACTAAACCGTGTCGATAAAAAACCGGGTTTTAAAACATTGATTGATAGTTTGGGCTTATGTTTTCACTTTATAATTACAAAAGTTAGTCAGAATTAAATAAGATTTTTTATTGGATGCTCAAAAATTATATAAGATGCTCAGAGATTACATATTTCTTAATAAAGAATCCCAATAACGTATTTTGCTACTTGGAACTGTTGTTCGATTATTTGAAATGTATCAAGAAGTAAATGTCCTTGCAATAGAGATTTGTACCTTATGCAATAGAGATTGTACTTGCATGCTTATAGATGGTTTACGCAATTTCGTTCATTCAGCATACACATTTCTAAGTTACACAATTTTTACTTCATGTAGTAGATAGGCAGTGGATGGCGGGTCATGCCAACTCCTATTGAGTGCACGATAGCGGTGATGTCGCCAGTGGCATCGCTCATCTGGCTCTTGTGCAGTCAATCATGTAAGAAACTATAATGTGGTTTTTTCTTTATTATTGACCGGAAAATTTGAAATCCCAGCTATTTTCATTACCACATTTAAAAAATTTCAATCATCCTAGTAATTTTTTTCACTGTTTTTCTAAAAAAGAAAAGTAATTTTTTTCATATGTAAACTGATTAATTTTTCTAAACTTTGTTCCTGTAAATCTTTTAAACTACTATGATTTTGACATGATGTTAATTCAAATGTGGGAATGAGGAGTAAAACTCACAGTCGTGACCTGGTCACCGCTTATCACATCCTTTCTCTCTTCGACGATCAGACACGGTCAAGTTGCCACAGTCGATGACCGAGGTTGCTTGTTTTCCTTTTTTTTTAATTCAAATATTTTTAACAACAAAATTAAACTTCATTAATAATAAAAATATTACATAAATCATACAATACGATACGGTTAAAAAACATGCGAACTAAAATATACTACGATACGAAATACATAAACATATCCTAATCTGAATGCTCCCCGCATGCAGAATCATACGAAGGAGATCGATAACCAGCAAATTCCTCGATGTAAGCCAAATGTTCTTCTTCCGCCTTCCTGGCTTTCTCATCATCCTCGTCTGCATAACCTAGCCCAAATTAAGTCAGCTGAGGTTGCTCAACAAATCTAGGACTAGCAGACGAACTTGATGCACCCACACCAACGGTTGTGTTCTCCCTATAACTCCAAGTGATTTTGGTGCTGATGTTCTGTATATGTTGAACACCCCCCCCCCCCCCCCCCCCACACACACACACACAATGGCGTAGGCATGTAGAGGCAAAGGTGGGCCATGGCCCACCCACAAATCTTTAACAACTTTACATATATATTAGCCCAATATGGTAAAGTGTCTATAGCGTTTTTTTTGGCTCACCACATAAACTGATAGTTATACTTGTATTAGCCCATCAGAAATCATAATTGTTATACAACTTGACCAATCATCCAATATTAATTCTTATATAAATACTATACGATACTTGATTTTTCTTTGGGAGCAAATATACGATAGTTGATTCACTTTTAGATGATTTTAATGATGCGGATGAGCGTCGTGTACAACTAAAGCGTTAAATGAACAAATTTGTTGCAACATTTTTACATAGTTATATATTATGATTTTTTTAAATACTTGTTGATGTCCTTCAAAAAACTTTTGGCCCCCTATAAATAAATTCCTGGCTACGCCCCTGCCCCCACAACATGTCAGCAATGTTGTCGTCTTTGCGGGCTTCATCCATCAAAAAATTGTCAATCACAGCTTTTCTTTCAGGCGAAATGTCGTTGTAAATCGCGTATTGTTCTCTCAAACGTTGTTTCTTTGCCTTTGCGAGATCAAACTGCTTGATAACGTCGATAATAGCGTTTTGTCGAGCCGCATCGTCTTCTTCGCATTGTTTTTTAACATACGTTTGCATTTGTTCGACAGAATGGGGGGGACAATAAGCCATAATAATTTTGTGTTGAGAGAATTGTGTTTGAAATTGTGTGTTTAAAAATGTGTTTGAGGTTGGTATTTATAATGTATTAAAAGTGGTAAAGTTTTTTTTTTTAAAAGAAGTTTTTTGTTTTTTTTTTTTTTTTGGTTTTTTTTTTTTTTTTTTTTTTAATCAAATGGTAACAATCGGTCGAAATTTAGACCGGAACTTTTTCTTTCCTTTCTCGACCGATATATGACCCAACCTCCATAATGGGCATGACCGACTTCCAAGTCGGTCGCATGGGCCGACCGACCGATTTTTTCAATTCGAGTATGTTATAAATAACGCGAGATGTGTCGTAGCGGCATAACCAAGTCTACGCCTTAGCAGCTAAGGCGAAACTTTGCGTTTTTAAAGCGTAACATAAGGCTGCACAAAATATAAAAATATTTATATATTTCTATTATGTTTCATATATATCGAGTTTACAAAAAGCGTTGTAATGACTTGTACATAATGAATAAAGTTAAGAAACTCCTGTTGCATGTAATATTTTTTGTTTAATTTTTTTTCATCGAAGTTGAATAAAAAACCTGTCACGCCCACGGGTTAGCGCGTCTTTTCCCGCTTCATTTCACGCCACGCCTATAGTCGACGTTTTAGCGCCGCTATAACGCGCCTTTTAGAACCATGATAATCAAGAAGATACTAAAAATGATTCGTTAGAAGAATATATCATTATTTACTAATAATGTTATGCTATGGTAAAAGGACATACTCTAGTAAATAGCTAGCTAGTAACAATGATTTTATGTCCTTTAAAACGAGTCGCAATTGGTTTGGAGTGCGGTGGTGACCACTAGCTTTCACGGGATCCTTGGCTTTGTTTCACTTTCCTTCTTTTTCTTGTTTTACAATTTTTGCTCACCACACAATTCCATTCTATAAAAATGACAATATTTGAATTCAATTGTTTTAGGTCTACAAAATTAGGTCTCTTTATTTGCTACTATTCATTGTTTTCTTATCAAGTGATAGTAACATTTTCTCTTTCTTTTAAGAATTACATGATTGTTAAATTTTCTCTTTCTTGTTCATACCTTTAAAATTGAAACAACAAATATCGATAACCAAAGAATTTGAAGATATTTTCAGAGATAATTCATGAAGTTTGAAAAAAGAAAAGAAAATATTAGATATTTTTAGTGTAGTTTGATCAAAAAGTTTAATTTAACTTTTTAATTGACTAATAGAAAGACTCGATTTTGCAATTGAGCTCTCTCGTTAATGCGAAAGATCCATTTACAATTAATTATATTTTCTTATTATATTAGAGATGTTGATACTTGATACCCTAAGGATGATATTTCTAAACTTTCTTTGAAGATATTTTAAGAGATGATTCATGATTGCTTTAATTTTAATGTTTTGAGTTTAAAATATAAGGACGGTAATTATTTTTGCTTGCAAAAGTATTTCGTTTATGTGATTTGTATTTTCATATTACTCTGGTTTAATAATAAAAACTAAAAGTTTAAAAAAGCCGTCGTGGCAATTATATTAATTATGTACTTTTTTTTGTTTTTTAAAGTTATCAGAAATTCTCTTTTCCTAATGCTTTTTTAACAGGCCAAAATTAATTTTCACATCAAAAAGACAAATGATTAAAATTTTGTCCTTACCAACAAACCTCACAAAAAGTTGCACCACTTTTCCCCATAATCTCCTTTTAAGACGAACATAAGAAAACTCCTTTTTGATACTTTACTCAAACAGAATGATTTAACTTATTTGCATTAGAAAAGTAGAAAAGGAAAAATACGTACAGTAAGTTTTTAGTCAAGAGTTAGAATTGAAACTATGGCTAATTTCTCAAAAGTTATCATTTATTGGTTAACTAGACGTTTGCGGTAAGGAGTAGAGCAATGATCCAATGATAAAATACGTACAATGCCTCTTTTTATTCTATCCAAAAGGTTAGAAAACCCAAAAAGCATCATCTTATAATTGCATTTTATAAAAAGTTCTTTTTATTCATTTAATACAAGAAATTAATCACATCACAAATTATTCTCTGTATATATTATAGAGGAGGGGAATATTCCTCATATTCTGCTGCTACTTAATAAAATACAATATCTGTAATAAAAAATGTTAAATAATTTAAAAAATATATGCTACATATATATTTTTTATATTCTAAAAAATAAATAAAATACTATATTAAATTTTAAAATACAAAAGATAATTAAATTTTAGAAAAAAATATAATTACGTAGCTAATATTTTACAATAAATTATTTATTACAAAAGACTTTACTAAATTGATTTTTAGAAAGAAAAAATAATGATTAATTGTTGAGTTAATTAGTTTAGGGTAGTAAAAATTTCATTTTGTCAAGTTCAGGGTGTAATTCTATACTTTTAAAAGTTCAAGGTACAAACTGATCTAGTGTGCCAAGTTCGGGGTACCAATATATGTTTTGGCCTAAAAAATAACTACAAATTGGTTATTTTTGGGTTTCATTTTGATATTTAAAGCTCGTACGCCTGCGAGAATTTTGGTATGACAAGCAATCTAATATTTCAATATTGATAACAAAAGTTTTTGTTTTCAAAAAGTTTTAAACTTTAAAGCCTTATGCGTACACCGATAATAGTTCTTGGTATAATGCTTATATATTTACAAGGTTTTGGTATAATGCCCATACATTTACACACTTGTTAAAATGCACTATGAATAGTAACTTGAAGCTGACATACACCATTCTTTTATTTTAGTTAAATATTTAAGATTTAAAATTATTTGAGGACAAAAGATTATTTACATACTAAGGGATCAATCTACACCCTCTATTTTTATTTGATCTAATGGATGAGATTAATCCCAACAATTTAAAAACCCTACTTTCATCATTTTTTTTCAAATATTAATATCTTTCAAACCGTTAATCGTTAAGCGAAAAAAAATATATCATTGCGACGAGCATTTAATTATCTTTTTATAGATAGGCACTTTGATATACTTTCGACAAAAAAAAATCGTATTTTTCACGTTTTTTTTAAAGTTTTTTCGTTTTTTTACGTTACTAAAATTTGCATTAAAAAAACATATATGATAAAACACTAATTTGAATATCACATGTGATATTTAATTTAGTGTTTTATCATATATGATTTTTTTCATGCAAATTTCAGTAACGTAAAAAAACGAAAAAAATAACGAAAAAACGTGAAAAAAACGAAATTTTTTTCTTTTTTCGAAAGTATATCAAAGTGCCCGTCTATAAAAAGATAATTAAATGCTCGTCGCGATGGTGTAAATATTTTCACTTAACGATGAAGGGTTTAAGAGATATTTAAATTATAAAAATAGGTGAAATAATAAAATGCTTTTAATCTCAGCCATTGATTTCTTTTTAGATGGATGGTGGAGATGAGTCCCTTGATATGTGAGAAAAGTTTGATATGTAAAATAACTCTCCTCAAATACTTAAAAAAAAAAATAAGTTTTACCAATCCTAACCTCATTTATAAACCAAACGGACCCTAAGGGATAAGTTCTTGGCAACACAATTTTACACATATATTGTTATTCATATTTATATGAATGACCAAATAGACCTTATTTCAACTGTAATAAATTGACTTAATAGATCATGTTTGTTTTAAAACTTATGCTCCCATTTTAGTATTTAAAAACCCGGTACGTATACAAAGCTTTTGGTATTCGATCAAAGACAAAAGTTTTTTACGGAACACTTTTTTTTAAAGATCAAATCCTTTAATTTCCGCCATCCATAATTTTTACATCCAAATGGTCTATGCTAATCATTAATTTAAGATAAATAATTAGCTGAAAAAAACTTACTTTCATCATTTTTTTTAAATCAAAATATCTTGCAAAATGTTAACCGTTACGCGAAAATACCATCACGACAAAAATTAAATTATTTTTCTATAAATATGCACTTTTATATACTTTTGATTAACTTTTTTTTTCAAAAAGTATTTGTCCAGAAAAACCACATATGCTTTGAAAAATCACATGTAATTTATTGTTTTAAAAATCATGTGTAAATTGTGAAATCATGTGTGATTTATGAAATAACATATGATTTTTTGAAATAAAAAATCACAAGTGATTTTATGAATCACGTGTGATTGAACAAATCACGTGTGATTTTTCTGGCTGGAAATTTCAACACTAAAAAATCTTCGAAAGTATATCAAAATGCCCATCAACTGAAAGATAAAAATATTCTCTTAACGATGATATATTTCGTAGCTTGACGATTTACCATTTGCAAGATATGTTATTTTTTTAAAAAGTGAAAATGGGTTTTTGTTTGATGAAAAAATAGATGGCTACCTATTTGATCTTTAGAAAAAAAAAATCTTTGTTGATCTCACCTCTTCGATCAAATTAATGTTCAATGTTGCAAAAAAAAATAAGTCTTACAAGGGCGATTGATCGTTGTCTAGACTCTGGCAACCAGCCATTTCGCTTTGTGCAAATCTGCAAAAAAAAAAATTCAATGACAATCAAACTTGCCGGAAACCTACAAATCTTGCTGGAAAAACTCGCCGCAAACTTGTTTTAATCACTTATAGTCGTTGTTTATATTTAGACTAAAATACACCGTTGGTCCCTAAACTTGGCAAGACGCATCGCGATGGGACAAAACTGGGCCTTTTCATCGTTGGGGGTCCCTATTTCAAGTTTTTCACTCGTTACAGGTCCTTTGACAAAGTCAAAGTTTGATTTTTGTTTTGTAGTCGAGGGTATTTTAGTCCATACATATTTATACTTTTATAACACATTTATATTTTACCCATTCATCTTTCATCCTCATCATCATCTCCCTAAATCATTCATCTCCTCAAATCATCATCTCCCCAAATCATCTGAAGAGAACATTAAAGGATCAATAACCTCATGATTTTCAGTATGTTATGACTTGTTCTTTTGGTTTTATTAAACATTTTCGGAATAGTGTACAACCATGAGTACTTCTCATTTATTTGTGTGGTTACACATAAGATCGTTCCACATATTTTCTTGTCCAGCACAGGTGCCATAAAAGATAACATAGGACCATTACATTGATAACTGCACCAGTCAGGAACATCTTTCCCTGAGAGATAGATCTGCAATCGTTCAGTGAAGGGCGATGATTCCTGTACCATTCAAACATGTATTACAAGTAGTGCTCATATAATACTTGAAAACACCACTTCAGTATGAAATCTGCTAGGAAGTGAATGCGTACCTCAGACACCTTAGTACGAAAAGTGTAAGTCATTTGATTTGCATCAAATGTCATCATATCTAATGAACAACATTGAGATGCTTCTATCACATCCAAGTTTGATGGAAGGAGTGGAAGAAACTGTAATTTAGCACAATCATTTATCTTAAGCTCGGACAAGTCTGAAAGTTTGCTGAGGCTGTCTGGAAAGCTAGAAAATGTGTTTCCAGAAAGGTCTAACTTCTGTAATGAATCCTGATCCGTCCCGAACCGTCAAGTTTTCTCACTCAAGCCGGCCACTTGTGAATGGCCGACCGTAAGAAACTTAAAACAGTCCGGAAACGAATGCAATGAAGATCAGGGGAGTATAGTGTTTCCCCGGGTCGTTATGTCCCAGCGAGCTATGCGAAGAATCACCAAACGAATAGTGATCGAGAGATTTGAACGGAAAAGAATGATTTGATTCATTATAACTACAGAAAAAGCAAACAAATTACAGGGGCTTAAATGCAAATTAAAGAGCATTAAAAAGATAAAAAAAATATTAAATAAACGCTATCACTATTTGCAAAATGATGTTTTTGATTTTATGTTTTTATAAAACTTAAATTGAAAAACTACGTAGCGTACAAAAGAAAATGTGAAACTAACACAATATTAATCCTAAAAATATGAAAATGATATTTTTACAAACCTAATGATAAAAGAAAATTTTTAGAAAAAGAAAATTATTTTTAAAACTATTTATCTAATTATTATTAATTAAAAACTATTTTTAACTATTTAATATTAGCCTAAAATACAAGAAAATATGAAATAAAGCTAGAAAAATAAAATTTTGACTTGGAAAAATCTAAAATAACAAAAGAGAATTTTCAAAACTATTTTTGTATTTTTCTGATTATTTTTGTATTTTCTATGAATTAAAAACTATTAAAAACTAATTAAATTGCTTAAAAATGCAAATTTAACTAAGAAAAATCTGGAAACATATTTTTTTTGACTTTTTATATTTATCTAAACCTAAGAAAAATGAAAAATTATTTTTTTGAAACTTTTCTGAATTAATTGTATTAAAAGCTAATTAAAATGACTTAAAAACTAATTTAAATAGGGAAAAATAGCAAACTGACTTGGAAAAATCTGAAAAATTCAAGATAAGTCTAAAATAATATTTAGAACCTAGGAAAAATATAAAAACAAGTGCTTGTGTGAAGGAATAAGAAACTGCTATGCAAGTGCTTATAAATAAGCACTTTGAAATAAGCAAATGAACACCCAAGGCCACCAACTGAATACAGAAGCTGTACTATGCTAAAATTACCCAAATGCAACAATTTACAACTACTCTAAACCTCTAAAACACAAAATGCACATATTTGATGATTTGAGCAAAAGTACTAAAAACAGATTCTGGGGGCTACTTTGCAGCTTAAGCTCAGGCTACACAATAAGCTAAAAATGAAAACAAAAAGTGGGAACCTCAAGAGGACTTGGCTAGCTATGTCTAAACCAAAGATGAGCCTTGGATGAGCTCTGATGAGCTTGGTACAAGCCTAGCAAATGACTTGTGCACACTCAGTTAATACTGAGTGTGTACATGGGATTTTTACCCATTTTGACAAGCAGTTTTGGTGCTTATAAAAAAATTACAAAAATCTTCAAAAATGGTAATAAGAAATTAGACCAGATGAGCTTTTTAAAACCAAAATTTCACTTGATATGACCCAAGAATGAATCAATGAAAATTCATCTTAGTTTGGCTCAAAACTGATTTTTCAGTTTTTGACTTTTTTGACAGATTTGAAATGTTGACTAAACTGAACTTTGAACTCAATTTGTGGACTGATCTAGATGTTATATGATGAAATGGAACTACTGCAATCTATCTCTATGTAATTTAAACACAAAACAAGATTTTGATTTTGCAAAATCTCAACAGTGAAGTAATTAAGACAGATTCAAATGAAGTTTGACTTGGAGAGTATGCAGGCACAAAATAATGACTAGAATGAGTTCAAATAAGCTAAACAAGCCTGAAGCAACAAGTCCTAACTACTGAGCTAACCTATAACACAGATTAAGCATCAAATCCAAACACACCTTAATATCACTGATATGCAATTTAAAAGAACTAACTTCTGATCTAGCTAATGCAGACACTAAAACTGAGTTAAACTAACCTAAATACAACTTATCAAACAGGTTTAAACTATTTGTAACTGCAATTAAAGATTATGCAATGGAACTTGATAATTACTCACAGTTGGTCCTTAGCCACAATGGCTTGAAACAGAACACAAAGAACCTCTATCCTATAAAAATCAACCCAAATCATTCAATTTCAACCCATTTCCATGCTCTGCAACAACCATATCCATTTCCACTTCAGTTTTGACCCAGTTTGACTTTCTTTGACCAAAAACCAAAATGGCTTGAAACTTAAATGCAAGCTTGCAAAAAGCTATATGAAGCTTATGTAAGCTTGTTTGAGCTTATAAATAAGCTACTTGAAACTTCAACATCAGATTTTGAATTTGAAAATTGCAGCAGTGAACATAACAATATGAAATGGTAATATAACTTAAATTGGCACTTGAAATTGGTTTATATTGATAAAACAACTTAAGGAGAGTACAATACAACAAAAGATTACAGATTTTTAACTTAACTAAAATTTTTATATTAAAAACGACATTAATGAAAATTTTAAAAACTGCAAGACTACTTCTCTTTCTTCTTTTGCTCCCTTTTTATAGCAAAACATCTTCTCTTTCATCTCTGAGTTAATCCCACTTTTATTGATAGCCATTGGATAGCTTAAAATGATCTTGGCCGTTTGATTGGATTTTGGCGCCAAAACTTGTATAAGCCAGTTGTGGGTTGAGTGAAGGGGGAGGGGGTGCATTAAATGCTTCTTGGAGGTTTGTTGAGGTGTGGGAAACAAGGTGAGTGGGCTTTGAGCTAGAGGGATGGGGAGATGGAGTGTTTGCAGAGAAGCAGTGGAAGGGGAAGAAGATAGGATTTTGGCGCGGGGTGGGTTTATTTGACCAGAGGGTTGACTGGTATTATTGGAAGGGGTCCAAAATGTTATTGACAGGGGGGTCACAAGGTATATATGGCAGGGGGTCATTTGGGTTTTGACAAGGCTAAAGGTAATAATACAAGGACTTGTTTGTAATTTCTGAAACTACAAGGACCAAAACTGCCATTTTATCAAAGTTGTTCCAAGGGACAAAAAGTGACAAGTTTCAATTGTACAAGGACCAAACTTGACATTTTCCAATTTCCAGGGACCATTTTTGCCAATTTTTAAACTTGAAGGACCAATTTTGTAATTTCTCAAAACTTTTGACATTTTTCACCAAAGGACTAATTTTGACAACTTATGATTTTAAAAGGACCTTTGGTGATTTTTCTTTTGAAATTATGTGCTCAGGGACTATTTCTGACAATTTTTAAAACTTGGGGGACTGAAACTGCCAATTATGCAAACTTAGCTCATTTTTCATCTGATTTTAAACATTTTGCATCTGAAACATATAAAATGCAATTTTGGAATATTTTCAGTATTTTGATGCATTTCTGAGCATTTTTAAACGTTTTGCAGTTCAGATTTGACCCAAAAATGATGAGTATTTACACACTCATCAAATCCAAATCCCCAATTTCTGTGGGTACTTGTGCGACTTTGCAATTTTTCATGCTTAATTCAAATAGCTCTGTTGATTCGGTAATCTTCATGAGACATTCAGGGTCTTCCAATTCAAGTTGGGAACAACCATCCAGATGAAGTTTACTTAAAAATATTAAGTCAGACATGTTCAAAGGAAGATTCACCATGCTTGTACAATAACATGCTCTAAAAGATCTAATGTTCATTGGAAGATCTGGAATTGAACATATGTTGTCACAATATGATAAGTCTAATATCTCTAGTTCATGGAGTTGGTCAAGGCTATTTGGAAGGCTAACAAACCCGTTTCCACTTAAGTCCAAGTATTTTAGTGATTTTAGGCTCCCAATCTCACCTGAGATTTTCAGTATGTTGCATCCACCAAGCATTAGTTCACTTATGCAACTATCTTCTGAAGAGAACATTAAAGGATCAATAACCTCAATGAAGTTGGAGCAAATTGTCACGAGTTCAATCATTTATAGAACTCATAGTCAGTTCTTCAAAGATTTTATTATCCATCACACCCGATAATCACAAGGTCAGGTTTATTAACTTCTTATTTAAAGCAAGTAAAACCTGATCAAATGTACTTAAAAGGAATACTGTACATTTGTTTTTATGGTATTTTCTTTCTTGTCGACTAACATCCAATATCTTTATTTTTAAAGCTAACCACGATGATATTTGAATGTGTTTTGTGCCCCTTTTATTGATTCCGGGGACTGTTTTAAAGAGGCCATGTGGATTAAACATTTTTTGTTATTACATTTGAAGTGTTTTACATAAACATGATTTTTCATCAAAAATAAAATCCTTCACATGTTTATATAAACGAATCTCTTGCACTTGTTTCAGAATCTTTTCCTATACAAAACAACATATTATGCTATATCAGTGCAATTTGTAGGGTGAAATCATGGTGGTGATGTTTTGTTAGTAAACGATAGAGGTGACAACTTTGACCCATTTTACGAACGGATGCTTCGGGTTATGATTTGGGGAGATGATGACCAGGATGATGATTTGGGGAGATGATGATTTGAGGAGATGAATGATTTGGGGAGATGATGATGAGTACCCTCGACTACAAAACAAAAATCAGACTTTGACTTTGTCAAAGGACCTGTACCGAGTGAAAAACTTGAAATAGGGACCCCCAACGATGAAAAGGCCCAGTTTTGTCCCATCGCGATGCGTCTTGCCAAGTTTAGGGACCAACGGTGTATTTTAGTCTTATATTTATTACAAGTTATTTCATGCGGAAAATCTTGTCGGAAATACCCAAAACTCGTCAGAATTACCCAAAACTTGACGAAAATGACAATCTGATTAATCTGGCTATATCGATTATAAACTATAAAAAGGTCGACCGACTGACTACCAACTCGCGATTTTTGCAACTCTGCTAATAATGATAAAGGCTACTATCTGTGTTAAAATACTAACCTTATTAAAAAGAGTAAAGTCCAAAATACATCCATGTAGTTTGTCCCGTGTCTCGCTTTAAATCCCTAAATTTTTTTTTGCACAAAACCATCCCTCCGTTAGTAAAGTTGGCACAAATACATCCCTTTGTTTGTAAAATCAGTCGATGAGGACTAACGGTGCAAATATTTCTCCGTTATCTCCTAACGAAAGAGAGAATATTTGCACCGTTAGTCCTTAGGACTAACTATGCAATTTATTTTAAAAAATAAATTGCATCGTTAGTCCTCCACAACCATCACCGCCACCTCCACCGCTACCCACAACCTCCACCGCCACCTACCACCCAACGCCACCACCACACCACCTACCACCCACCCACCACCCGTTACAAATATATTCCTTCAATAGTCCACCTTTCCTACACAAACCAACACACATATCTCTCTCTCCAATCACTTTTTTTCTTAATTTTTCTGCAAAAACCAAAACAGAAAAAATCTAGAAACCTTCATATTCCCACCATTATCAAAAAAGCAAACATTTTTTGATTCTTCATCCAAAACCCAAAAAAACCCACAAATCATTTCACAAACCCATCTCAAAAAAATATAAAAAAAAATCTGTTAAATGTTCAAGATTTTATATATAAAAAAAAAAAAGATATGAAATCATCAAATCATATGAATGATAATAACCCATCAACACCTGGTAAATTCAAAATGGTTCATAATAGTAGGTTCAGATTCTTTCATTATTCTTCATTAGCTAAACTCACATTTTGGTCCTTTATTTTCTTGGCTTTAATCTTGGTTTTCTTTTTTAAATCACCAACATCATCATCTTCTTCATCTTCACCATCCATGATGATGAGATCATCAAACCCTTCCCTGACGTCATCTTTAGTATCAGATCTTTACCGTAGATCTTTAAAGATAAGTTCTTGGGGTGGACCCACATGGGAAAAACGGGTCAAATCTTCGGCCCGGGTCCGAACCCGGAATGGGTTTTGTGTATTAGTGACAGGTGCAAGTGGGATTGTTGGTACTCATGTTAGTGTGGCTTTAAAGCGACGTGGTGATGGGGTTTTAGGTTTGGATAATTTTAATGACTATTATGAACCGTCGCTAAAAAGGGCTAGGCAGGCGTTGCTAGAAAGAAGTTGGGTTTATGTAGTTGAAGGGGATATAAATGATGTTTCATTGTTGAAAAAGCTTTTTGAGTTGGTTAGTTTTAGTCATGTGATGCATTTAGCTGCACAAGCTGGTGTTAGATATGCTAGTCTTTTGTGATGATATATTGTTATGGATTTGGATTTGGAATTGCTATACCGTGATGTTTTAGCCGTGGGTGGCGGCGGTGGAGGTGGGGGGTGGTGGTGTTGGGTGGTGGTGGGTGGAGGTGGCATTGAAGGTGGTAGGTGGCGGTGATGGTGATGGTGGCGTTAGGTGGTAGGTGGCGGTGGAGTGCATCGGTAGTCCTTAGGACTAACGATGCAATTTATTTTATTGTATCGTTAGTCCTAAGGACTAACGGTGCAAATATTTTCTCTTTCGTTAGGAGATAACGGAGAAATATTTGCACCGTTAGTCCTCACTAACTGATTTTACTAACAATGGGATGTATTTGTGCCAACTTTACTAACGGATGGATGATTTTGTGCCAAAAAAAAGTTTAGGGATGTAAAGCGAGACACGGGACAAACCACAAGGATGTATTTTGGACTTTACTCAATTAAAAATTACGTAAACTAAGAATTTTACTTCTAAGTCTATAAAGCTGAATTTAAGATTAACTAGTTTTTAAAAGAGTTTTAGAATTAATTGTAATTTTTATTGACTAATCGGAGTATGACGTTATTTACACTTTTATCCAAAACGAAAAAGAAGTAGCTCTTAAATACTCGCATATTTTTTTTCGTTTTTATACATTTACAAATCTCATTTAGTCTTGACAAAATCGAATTGAGCTTCGATTTTTATTTTTTTTGCCAAATAACAATGTTATCATATGACAAAATTAAGCTTTCAATTGGATATTAAAAATATTATTATGTCAAGTTATATAAAGATAATTATAAAATTTTAAAATGATTGAGATATTCTCAAGTTTACATGAACATTATTGGTAATGTTACCTCACAAATAAAACAGTAGAGCCTACTGAAGGACTCGACTTTCTTTTTAATTGTGAGAAAACTTAACCGATTATGTTCATATGAATTTAAGAGGATCTCAATCTTTATTCAAATATTTTGTCCTCTTACACAAAAGATTACTAATAAAATTCATAAGATGAATCATACAAATAATTGATATCTTGTGACATCGAGTGCGTGTTTGTTTGATGGGGTTTTGAATTATGGAATCACAGTGACATCCTTTCAAAACATTTTGTTCAAATTTTAGTTTCAAATAATATTTAACTTTGATATGTATACTCGTATGCCAAAACCAACAAGAAACGGTGGCTTTCTTAGCGAAAAAATTATATTCATGGATGGATTAGGGGAAAGAGTCTTCACCTTACTTTCAAGTGTCAATCATTTTTATTGAACTTTCTTTCAGGCTAGCTCTGGAATGAGTCGTGATCCGGAAAAAGATTTTAAAAAATCAACAGAGCCAATAAGTTAATGACAAGTGTCCTTCACTAACTTTATCTTCTTCCCTTCATTTTTTTTTTTATAATTTTGGTTAGAGGGCATTTTAGTCATTTGCCTCATTTTTTTAATCTCACCCCAAACTTCAAATGCAAATAACTTTCAAATGATAAACTTTTACGAATTTTTTTTAAATTTATCTCTTTAATTTCTTATGAATTTTGATATATGAATCACAATTTTTTGTCAACTTTTTATGTGGGTGTTGATTTTCTTGAAATTTTGCATTTTCGGCTCTAATTTTGTCTAGTTTAAATGCCAAAGTATGCAAAACTTAAAATACGAAAGTTGTAGCTTTTTGGCCATTCTTTAACCAGAAATTTGAATCATTCAAATCCGATATGATATGAGTGAGATATCGCACGTTAAAGATGATGTCTTAGTCATATTTAGTGCACACAAAGTATTTGAAAAAATGTCTAGCTTATATTTTTTGTGTTAAAATTGAATTAAATGTACTAACTTTTGTACAACAAATGCACCATTAATCATCTTATTAATGTAAGATTCAAAAAGTGATTTTTTTTCATCACTTAATGTCGGTTATTGCTCATCATGTTTTTTGTTCAGCAAAAAGTATGTTCATCAGTTTTTATTCATTATTAGGTTGTTTTATTCATCAGTTTGTGTCGGTTGTTTTCAACATGTTTTTGTTCATCAGTTAGTGTCGGTTGTTTTTCAACATGTTTTTGTTCATCAGTTAGTGTGGTTTTGTTCATCAGTTAGTGTCGGTTTTGTTCATTAGTTAGTGTCGGTTGTTTTTCAACATGTGTTTTTTTCATCAGTTAGTATCGGTTGTTTTTTAACATGTTTTTATTCATCAGCTATTGTTTTTGTTTATCAATTAGTGTCAGTTGTTATTCATCATGCTTTTATCATCAAATATTGTTCATCAGTTATTGTTTATTAGAAGTATGTCTTGTTCATCAGTTAATACTAATTGATGAACAAGATTACTTGATGAACAAAGACTAACTGGCGTTATTGATGAACACAAGTAACATGGGAAAACAGTTGATGAACAAAATCTCGTTTTGATGAACAGAAGTATGTCTTGTTCATCGGTTAATATTGTTCATCACCTCATCAGTCTTGAACAAGATTATTGATGAACAAAGACTAATTGATGAACAATACTAACTGATAAAAAGGATCGATTGATGAACAAAGACTAACTGATGAACAAAGACTAGCTATGAACAAAATGCACATTTCTTTAAGAAAATTAACGATTAAAAAATATCACTTTTTGAATCTTACCTTAATAAAATGATTAATAATGCGTTGTGGTACAAAAATTGTAACACTAAAAGTCTAAGCTAGACATTTCATCAAACACCTTGTGTGCGCAACAAATATGTGTAAAACGTCATTTTTAACGGGTGATATCTTACTCATATGACATCATATTCGAGTGATTCAAAAACCTGTATAAAGGGTGGATGAAAATTTGTAACTTTCATGTTTTAAGTTTTTCACGAATCGACATCTATGAGGGTAAAAAATAGGGAGGAAATGCCCAATAAATAAAGAAAATTAGTATCCATTTGATATGTAAATAAAAAGTTTCGAAATTTTTAACAAAATTTATACCAAATTAAAGAGGATTAAATTTTATAAATTATGGTGAAATCAATATTTTCTAAAAGTTTTATCTTTTGTAAGTTATGTATTTTTGAAGTTCGAGGGTGAAAAAGGAAAAATTGGTCAAAGTACTATTATGCCCTTTTAACCGAAAATAATTTAAAAAAAGAAATTGACTAGATCTCATCCAACGGTGGAGATATCTTTTTAAACTTTGCAAATTGATATCCTTTTCCGGTACCTTAGAGCAATTCCTATGGGACCCGGTATATTTCTCTTTCTCTCACCATTTATTTTTATTTTTAAAACTACTTTTCTTCCTCCTCTTATTCATTATTCATCTATTCTACCATATCAACTTGTAAGAAGCCTAGTTATGGTAACATTTGAAGACCGTCACACAAGGCTTTGGCTTGAGCTAAGGCCAAGTTGTAAGATAGCAATTAGTTTTATTGATTGAATGCATTACATATGAGACAGCATATGTATTTATACTAAATACATAACTTTGATAATAAGCAATCAAACCATAAACTGGACTCAAACCACTATTGGGTTTTGGCCAACTAACCTATCTAACACTCCCCCGCAGTTTGAACGAGAGATATTCGAATCAACAAATTGGAACATATGTTGAAAACCACTTCTTCTTTTCCTCTATCATCTTCTTTGTTGTTTGGTTGAACGAAGGCCTAATTGAATTTGGCGGCATAGTTTTTTATTGCTTGCGACTTCCTCTTTTGAGTGACGTTTTTTTTACGTCATGGCTTGCTTTGCCTTTAGGTAAGAATGGCAATTTTTCGACCAACTATTTGCAAAAAACGACAATGATCTTCAACATCGAAAACCATTTGATGAGGACAAAAACAATTATAATGGTTGGTTGAAGGTGACTCAACATATTTTTAGTGTTTTGACGGCTAGGGTTAAGGTTTATGTAATGAATATGAAAAACAAAATCCTAATAAAAACAAAGCGAAAATAACTAGGATCCTTCCGAATCATTGACGAGTAGCAGATGACCGGAGGATAGCAAATTTTGTAGGTGGATCTTACCTAAAGCTCGGATACCATGTAGACATTGTAAACCCCGTAGGTATAATCTTATTATTGACCCTTATTTATAATGGTGAAACCCTAGATACCCTAAACCCACAAACCTGGCTTGGGCCTATTTATCCTCTAATAGAGAATAGAGGATAAATAGGCCCCAAATAGGCCCAATCCAGGTTCGTGGGTTTAGGGTATATAGGGTTTCATCATTATAAATAAAGGTCAATAATAAGATTATGTCCACGAGGTTTACAATGTCTAACATGGTATCAGAGCGGGTTTGATCCTCAGATCTAGGTGGCTACGTTGAGCCACCTCCCCTAAACCACCCCGTCAAACCCTAGCCGCCACACTCCAACCATTAAAGAAAATGTTTTCTCTGCTTTGCTTTTGCTGCTGCTGCTGTTAGAAGATTGCTACCGCTTGTTGTCGGATTTATGTTTATGTTTGTGTTTTACTGTTGAAAAAAAAAGAAGAATAAGTAGTTATAGTTGTTTTTTTGTTTTTTTGTTAGTCGATTGTTCGTACGACTTTCTTACCAACCGACTAAAGTTGACCGTTGGTACCAATCCCTAAAGTCGACCGTTGGTACGGTTTTGTTACCAGTCGATCGTTGGTACGAGTCGACTAATGTCGACCGTTGGTATGGTTTTGTTACGAGTCGACTAAAGTTATGTTTTTCTTATGTTAATATTTTTTTTTTCTTTTCTAGTTTAATACTTCAGTCCGAGCTTTCGCGATTTCGCTGCTAGGACTGCGGGAGGTATTAGAGGATAAATAGGCCCAAGCCAGGTTTGGGGGTTTAGGGTATCTAAGGTTTCACCATTATAAATAAGGGTCAATAATAAGATTATACATACGAGGTTTACAATGTCTAACACAAGTGACCACACCGGCCCTTCTTGAGGGCCAAGCCTTGAGTGATAGATTTGACTCGCGTCAAAAGCATATTTTGTTTAATTGGTTTTTGTGTTATAATTGGATATCTTGGGTCTCGAAAGTGTGATTTTGACTTGAGTGATTAATAAGAGGTTTTTGATTTGTGAGTGATAAGCGAAGCAAAAGACAAAATGCCGAAATGGCGCTGAAAGACTCCTTGACTTGAGCCGCCACACATTGTGCTCTACGATCTCCCAATTAACAAACCACGTTTTAAATTTTTTCCTTACAAATCAAACGTACTTCATCTTATCTCATAATTTCTACTTTTTCTTATTTTTGTCTACAGTAACAATAAAAATGATTAATTTCTTACACCTTTTTAATTTGTTATTGAAATCCATGTGGTGAGAACGAAAATATATGAAATTCACCTAACTTAAAAATTTTCAAGGGTTAAAACATTTTGCAGTTTATATTCTTTTCACTTTGGTGTTACTTTTTGAGGAGAAAGAAAAAGGCAACGTTGAGTTAAAAATATGATAACCATATCACATTTCACTAATCCAAACAACAGTTTCGGGAATTAAACTTTTCGCCAAATTCATTTTCATTCTATTTCATACCGAAACCTATACCCATTGTGATTATGACAAATAACCAAACGCACCATAAAATACATTCTCTGCTACCACGCTAACATTACACCAACAATGACATTAGATCATATTCTACGCATCATCAGTGAGGCTCCGACAATGGCGTCGTGAAGACTAGGATTCACTTTTATTTTTATTTTCGCATTTGAATAAAAATAAATGATTATAAAGTTTACAAAAATATTACAACTAATATATTTATTTATTTGAACATATTTTGCAAATAAACAGTAATACACATAGCTTATAAGAAAAATAAAGAAAGGATATATCTTTTTATTCCTCCCTTCTTTAAAATGCTCAGTTGTCGGCGCATACTTAAAATAAACATCCCTAACACACACAAAAACATACAGCGGGATGTTTTATGCTAAAAACAAAGAAATTGAATAAAAAAAAAGTAGCAAATCTCAATGTCGTTTCATTAACTTCCATTACCAACATTAGACCGGATGACATGACGTCAGCATCGCCACCTTACTGCTAAGCCACAACTTCATAGTACACAATGTTCTAGCAGTAGACCCTATAATACCTCTAACTACATTACACTATGCAAAAATAACAAAGGACTAGAAACGGAATTGAACAAGAAAGATGTTAGCATTTTTTATAAAATTACTTCTATCTAATTTTTATAAATGAAGTCGATTACTAATCTTTGTGTGATTGAGACTATGTTGTTATTTGTTGTATGTTTTAAATCAGACACCTCTAATAATATAACGGTATATAAAAACAACAAAAAAACTAATAAGGAAGTTGAACATAAAACATATTAGTACTTCCGATAGAACTAAATCAAGTAAAATTTTAAATAAATGACATCTTATTCTTAATCATTACTCATTTCGTCTCAAATTTTATGTCTATTTTGACTTTTTGAATCAAATTTTGACCCTAAATATTTTTGTTTGTATTATAGTATAATACTTGATGAAAATTATATCAATGAAAAATACATTTAAAACACAATCTATTCATATATTTTGTATCAAGTATTATATAATACAAACAAAGATATTTAAGGTCAAAGTTAGATTCAAAAAGTCAAAATTGACATAAAATTTGTGACGCATGTAGTATTTGATTGAGGCTATTTATTAGTTGTATTTTTTTAAATAAAAAATGATATTGTTTTAGAAAGTTAGCTTTAAGAAAGAAAATCCAGAAGAAATAACGAATATAGTAGAATGTTAACTTATTGATATCGGGTCTCAAATCAAATGAGATTACATTTTTGTTATTATTAGTTATTATAATTAAAGGTAATATTTTTTTGTATTTGTCGTTTATTATGATTTTGTCTGCTGACGCTCACTGAAAACGTGAGTGTGAATTTGCTGACAAAAATGTGATATATTACATCATTTCATTTCATTTGTTTAAAGCTTGCGATAGTAAATAAAATTGAAATTTACAAATTTAAGATATTGGAATTTGAGAAATGAAAAAAAAAAAAAAAAAAAAATGTGTAAATATTTTACCCTAAAAGGTATTTAGCCATTTTAAATACTTTTCTAAAACTCGAATTCGCTTACATGGTTATATTTGGATGTATTAAAATCATAAAATGAACGGCCGTTATAAGTGAAATAAGAGTTTTGCTAACATGTTACAATGGTCTAAACAACGATTTAAGCCTTAATTAAAGTAAAATTTCCTTTTATATATGTCTGGTCACATGTAAACAAAACTTGAGAATAAAAAAATATCATATTACAATAAAAAGAACTTATTTTTTTTTGCAACTATCTCTATTACATATAAAGAAAAAAATAGTTTTACTTCAATTTTTTTGAAATACAAAATATAGAATTACTATTATGTCTTTATGTTTTCTCTTAAATGTTATCCCACATACATTATTCGAGATCCTTTTATGATCTTATTATTGTTTCTAAAACTCACAATTTGTTTTAGAAAAGGGGTTTTGTTAACTACAACCCGTGAGGTTGTGTTTAAGGTTACCTTAACTAAAAAATAAATAATTAATTAACATCAAACATTCCATGTATAACAACATATTTCATTTTATAATAAGTTAATTAATTGCTATTTTATATATATAATAAGACTTAATCATAACCTCAAAGATTGTGGCTAACAAAACCCTTTAGAAAATGAGGTGAATTTCTTTCATTTAGTGTTTTCTAAAATTACTAGATCTTTGTCATGGTAACTTAACCATAAATTATATAACACACATATTAAACAAAACACTTAACTACAAATATCGCAAGTATAACTAATTGATGTTAAAAAAATCCGGTCACTGTTTACGAATGATCGCCTAATTGAAAAAGTAATAATATGTACTACATTATAAATCATTTGAAACCTTCTCAATATAAAAATCTAAAAATACTTAGCATACACATTTATTTAATATGAAATTGTGTTTTAAACACTTATAATTAAAACTTATAATTAATGTAACTAATAAAACACCCTACATAAAAAGTACAACTGATAAAACAAATTGTATAAATGATGAAAGCTAATAACTAATGTGGTTATCATTTATTTGACATGATATAAATCAATCATATGTTTTTCTAACTTTACAATAACTTATTTGAAACAAAGCGTAATGACCCTTTAACTACCTTAATATTTTAAGCGTAATGACCATATGTTTTATACTTTTCTCTTTATCGCCGTTTATGCCATCTTTCTTATATTCATGTTTTCTTTTCAACCAACATCTCTTGCTACATTTATTATCGTAATTAACAATGAATCAATGATCGAGTACCTGTGGGTAAAGATAAAATAAAAAGACAAACATCCATGAGAAGGATAAGAAATATTTATTTTTCTAAAACTTTCTCCAAAATTTCAAAAAATTCCACAAGATCGGGGAGGTGTATAAAAAATTTGTGAATGAAGTTTTTCTAAAAGTGGATACTTTTTCCGAAAATAAATCATGAAAAAGTACGTATGTGAATTAAATCTTTTTTTTTGTACATCAAAAAATTGTTTTTGTACTCAACTTCTTTTGACTTTTTGCATCAAACTCAAACAAGTTGAAAAGTTTGTGCATCAAAAAATATTTGTGCATCAAAATTTATTTTTTGTGCATTTAAAAAACGTGTACGCATTCATTACAAAACAAAAATAGGGGAATTGCATATATATCACTCCAAAGCCTCATAATTGCATATATATCCAATAAAAACTTATAATTACATATATATCCTTCCAAAGCTTTAAAATTGTCAATTATATACAAATGATTATTGTAAATATATTTGATAGAAAAAAGTGTCTTATAATTATAATTGATATATAAAATGACAATTATACCCTTATTCTTATTAATTTTATTTTACAATTACAAATATCCTTTTACTGGTTTGAATTGTATTATGTTATTTAATTTATATATATAGGAGTTTACGTTTAGATAGAACGACGGATGGTGTTATTGATATTTTTATTCAAGATTCGCCGATAGTGAACACGGTTGAGTCGCAAAACATGTTTTTTTTTTTCTTTTTTTGAATGGTTAATGGATATTTTGTAATTGTAAAAAAAATAATAAAAAGAAGGTATAATTGTTATTTTATATATCAATTATAATTATTAGACATTGTTCTCTATTAAATATATTTAAAAGAGTAAATTACACCGTTCGTCCTTGTGGTTTGCGTTGACCGCAGGGTTTAGTTCTTTGACCAAAAAAATTGCACCGTACGTCCTTAAGTGTGAAACGTTATGCGTCGTTCGTCCTTTGACCAAAGGACGTTAAGTTTGACCGTTAAAAACCCATCATGTGACTTGCACATGAGGGTAAATTCATCATTTCAAGACCATAAGGACGAACGGTGCAAGGACGAATGGTGTAGTTTATGTGGATAAGACCACACACAAACACACATACAAACACAACCATTCATCATCCTCACCACTTTTCTCTCTCTCCCTCTCTTGAAAACCCTAGCCGACCGGAAAAACACACCACCGCCGCTCCACCGCCGGCACCCACCTCTACTACATCACGCGCCCCAAAACCACCCCCAATATTATCCGGCGACGATGCTTACTACGTCAAATCAACAATAGAAAATAATGACTAAAACAGTAAAACCCCAATATTTCAAACTAGTTTATATCAAAATAATGTTTCAATTTTTTACTTTACAAAATCATTCAAGATATAAGGCCTTAATTTACAGCCATATCTTGGGCATGCTTACCCCATCCCACTGACCCAAACCCACCGTACAAAACTTAAATCTCTAGGTTTCTTCTTCTCACTTCTTCTTCATGTCCATATTGAAATAACCTAAACCCAAGACCTACCTGCTTACCGGAATCCGCCAGGTGGCTCCACCTCTGCTAGTCAACGAATTTTATGGGTTTATTTTTAAACGGATTTTATTTTTTAAACGGGTGAGGGCGACAGGATACCCATCGGCCACTAAAGAAGATGTAGAACCGTCGCCGGCGCTCGCCGTCTGGGATTCTAGAAGAGGATTTGTTGGATTTTTTAAGAGGTCATATGTGAAAGGAGATGGATGAGGTGTGTGTTTTTATAGAGATGGCCGGCGGTGAGGCGGCGGTGGTATGATTTTCCGGTCGACTAGGGTTTGGTGGCCGAAAATTATAGAGAGAGAGAGGAGAGGGTGAGGTGTGTGTATAAGATGGTTGACCGGAATGGGCGTGGAGGATTACTGGTGATTTTATGATGTATAAGATGGTTGTTGTTGGTGTTTATGAAGATGGGTGATGGTGGGTTTTGTACTATGGTGATGGGTTTTGCAAAATGGGTGTTTTGATCTCTTCTTTTCATATGGTTTTTGTACTATGGTGATGGTGTTTTGATCCTTTTCTTTCCAGAAAACCACCACCACTTTGTATTTTGGGTTATTGTGTATACTAATGAACAAAATTAAATTTAATTCTTGTTTAAACTTTTGATAAAATAATGGTGATAAGATTATTATTATGAAGATGATGATCGATCTATAATGGTGAAGATGAAAGATTGGGGAAGAAATGAGTTGGTGGGGAAGATGGGATGAGTCATGACTGACAAGGTAGATGGGATTTAATAAATTGTATGTACTTGAGAAATGACCGAAATACCCTTTTAAAAACCTTTGTTAACTGACGTTATCTTGAATTGGTGGGCCCAGATGGACGGAGGGACGAACGGTGCATAACGTTTCACACTTAAGGACGTACGGTGCAATTTTTTTGGTCAAAGGACTAAACCTTGCGGTCAACGCAAACCACAAGGACGAACGGTGTAATTTACTCTATTTAAAATAATCAATTGGATATATTTGATAATTTTAAAGCTTTGAAAAGATATATATGCAATTATGAGTTTTGATTGGATATGTATGCAATTATACGACTTTGAAAGGATATATATACAATTCTCCCAAAAAAATATATAATCAAAAAATATTAGTCGCTGAAAATTTTAGTTACAAGATATTCGCCGTCGCAATACACGAATAGTTGCTAATTTTAAAAGAAATGTCTTTTTCCATATGTGGAGGCTCAAAAGCCAAACATATATCCAACAGAAAAACAAACACAAGTACCTTAGGCATTACAGCTTGTACATTTCAAAACTGCCATGTATCCAGCTAAGCTTATAATCATATCACCGCAAAAGTAACGTTTTTTCATCTCAACTTTTTGCCATTCAAATCCAATATAAAATCCCCATTTTCCCTATTCCCTCTGCCACATCCCCATCATCATCTTCATTTCATATCATACTCTAAATAAAAACTATCAACTTTTAGTAACATTTTTTTATAACAAAAATGTTGTCTAGAGTTAATAGTGTTTCTTGGATGAATGATGATGAAAACAACCAAACAAACAACAACAACAACAATGAGCTCAAGTCATTACTTGATGATGTTCAACTTGAAAACAACAACACAAACAACATTAGTACTCAAAACAATTGGTTTTTAACACAAGTTGATTCAACAACATCTTCATGTTCACCAAATTCATCTTTTCAAAACCACCCATTTTACATACCACCAAAACCCAACACAAATACAATTTCATCACTTTTTAACCCAAACCACAACCCATTAGATGAAACCTTTAACATGTTACCAAATTTTTGTGACTTAGGCTCACAAACTCAAACCCAGATGGGTATCACCAATTTGAACCCAAGTTTACATTTTTCGGATACCCTTTTGGCTCAAATGCCCGGAACCGGGTTCGGTTCACCGGGTTACCCGTTTTCTGAAAACGGGTCAACCGCCGGTTTAATGCTGAACCGGTCAAAAATGCTTAAACCCTTGGAGGGTTTTACTCCTACTGGTAGTACGCCACCAACTTTGTTCCAAAAAAGGGCTTTGAAACGAAACTCCGGCGAAATTTCCGGCGCCGGTGAGTTTTCCGGTGCCGGGATGTTGGCGAAGGGGAAGAGTGGAAGCTGGGATGAAGTGAGTTTGGATGGGTCTGGATTGAATTATGATTCTGATGAGTTTACTGCTGTTGCTAATGGTGGCAATGGTGGTGGTGGTGGTAAAGGGAAGAAGAAAGGGTTGCCGGCGAAGAATTTGATGGCGGAGAGACGACGAAGAAAGAAGCTGAATGATAGGCTTTATATGCTTAGGTCAGTGGTGCCTAAAATAAGCAAGGTGAGGGTCTGGTTTTTTGCTATTTTGTTGATTGTTTTGTTTTTTGTTTAAAAGTTGTTTGTCTTTATTAAGTACTGCAGTTTTAAATTTTGGAGTAGTAGTGCATGAATCAAAAAGTGTGGTGTGAGTATCAATTCCCTAAAATAATCGGTTTTGGATTATTAGTTTGTATTAAGGGGTGTTTGTGATTGCGTTTGATAGCTGCATTCAGTACGCAATCACAAACAATATCTAAATAACTTTGTAGTACAAAAGATTAAGTGTATTTGTTTTGGTTATTTAGTTTGTGCTAAAGGAGGTTTTGAATTGCGTTTTTGAAACAACAAAAACGCAGTCCGAAACCTTTCTTTAAATTTGGTTTTACAAAAGATTAAACTTTTAGAATCTTTTTTGAAACACTATGAAGAAAATGATCTTTACAACTTTCTTTTTAGCCGAAAATGGTTATCCTTTTTGTTAACAAGGAAAATGATTATGTGATTACTACATTTTTTAGTAATAGACTGATAATCATTGAAGGTAAAATAGACAGTTTGAGATACTAGTTTATTCAAAAAGTGTTTAATTATATATTCCAATACAACATCATTAAGTTAAAAAGTTGTATATCTTTTATGAAGCTCATGATGAACATGTTTTTATTATGAATATCTTTATAGATTCCAATAATGGATATTAATAAAATCATCATAAACTCATGACCACCATAAATGTTTTTATTTTCAGATGGATAGAGCTTCAATTCTTGGAGATGCCATTGAGTATTTGAAGGAGCTTCTTCAGAAGATCAATGATCTTAACCATGAACTTGAAGCAACCCCGGCAAGCTCATCACTGACACCGACAGCAGCTGCCACAATGGCGGCTGGCACCCCTGGGTTTTACCCTCTTACCCCGACTCCCACCAGCCTCCCTACGAGGATTAAGGAAGAACTTTGCGCCACCACAATGCCTAGCCCAACTGGCCAACAACCCGCCAGAGTAATAACAGTTCAACGTACTTTTAATCAGGCCGTGTTTGGGATTGCTTATTTTGAAGTGCTTGTCTACTTAAAAACAGTCTTATCGAACATTCAAATCTGCTTTTGATAAGAACTAAATAAGCAATTCCAACACACCTTTATATCATGATTGCTTATTTTATAATTTATCGGTTTTTTGTTGTGGTTATTTTAGGTTGAAGTGAGGCAGAGGGAAGGAAGAGCAGTGAATATACATATGTTTTGCAGTAGGAGGCCCGGTTTGCTGTTGTCGACCATGAGAGCTCTTGATAATCTTGGTTTGGACATTCAACAAGCTGTTATAAGTTGCTTCAATGGTTTCGCTCTTGATATTTTTCGAGCTGAGGTTACATTCTATAACATCTTTATGTGATTTGTTATTTTGATTCATTTATATCGTGTAATAATATTTTGTGTTGTTTTTTAACTGTGTTTTTTTGTTTTGTAGCAATGCAAAGAAGGTCAAGATGTTCATCCGGATCAGGTTAAGGCAGCGTTGCTTGAATCTGCAGGTTACCATGGTGTCGCTTGAGTGCGAGTGTCAAACTGGAGTGAAGTGAAGTGGTTTAGACATTTGGCTTCCTGGGGTGTAGTTTATGGGCGAAGTAGCTTTTGATATCAATGTTGTTTTCGTTTATGTTCTTTCATCTGTTTCAGTTCTGTTTATTTCTTAGTCTTGTCGAGTAGGTGGTGGAATTGGCTGAATTTGTAGAACGTTTATAGCGTTTTGGATTTTTTTTATGGAGCTTATGTTGGTTGAATGAATCATATCTTGTTTGAGTATGTGTTTGTGTGTTTTTACTTGGTACGTGTTTGGTTGATCTTGTGTGGCTGGTGCACGATTTACCCATATGATGTGTATGCGTTTGTGTGTGTATGTGTATGTGTATGTGTATGCGTATGCGTATGCGCAAGCATTGTGTCTCATAAAGGAGATAACATATCACCTTTTTCCTACCTTGATGACTTTCGAGCCAGCTAGGTTGCAAGTACTCGAGTAAATGGAACACCTTGCAAACTTGGTACTTGAGAAAACTGTCATCGTCACGCGTTTCACCAACGTATTTCCTGGAGGTATGTAGATAACTCTTGGCAATCTTACAAAATTTGATCGTTCTATCTCATATGCTAGGAGTTAATCTGGGTCCGAATCTTATTGATATCTCACTAAAGAAAACAAAATCATTAAAAATAGACATGAACAAAACGAAACCCTTCTTTTTCATGTGATTTACTTTACTCAAGTTTTTTTTTCTAAATATAGTATCAGTAAAGTGAAATGTAGCTATGTAAGGATGGTCCATATAAGAACATTGTTTCAAAAATGATTGAAAAAGTTTAGTTTATTTTAAAGGAAAAACATTTGATGTGATATTATCAAGGTTATAAATAGCGTGAGTCGTGGCGTGGCGGCATGATCAAGCCTCACGTTTTTGCGGCTAAGGCGAAGCTTTTGCGTTTATAAGGCGTGGCATAAGGCGGCACAAAGTATGAAAATATATATATATATATATATATATATATATATATATATATATATATATATATATATATATATATATATATATATATATATCTCAATTCATATATATCGAGTTTACAAAAACATGTGTCATAAGGCGGCGTAGCGGCATAACAAAGCCTCACGCCTTTGCAAGGTTTTTGCGGGCTTTTTGCGAGCCTTTTAGAGCAGTGGTTATTATCTATATTTATACTTGGGATTTGTTAACAACAATCATATGTGTTTTGTTTAAACATCATTTAATTAATAATATTTCCCAAATAAAAGTCTTATAACTACATGATTTCAATACACAAAATTAAAGTAAGTTAGTTTTAATAATGGATGTACTAATGAGGTGAGATCAATAGAAAACAAATCTAATTTAAAGAACAAATCATAAGATCTCAACCATCCATCTTTTTTTCATCCAATGGATGAGATGAAAGCAAAAATTAACAAAGAAATGGTAGAAATGTAATTTTATAAAAACCCACTTTCCACCTTTTTTTAAAAAACAACATATCTTGCAAACGGTAAATCTTCAAGCTACAAAAAATACACCATCGCGACGAGAAAAAAACCATCTTTCTATAGATATGCATTTTTATATACTTTCGACAAACTTTTTATTCAAAATTTTCGTCCAGACAAATCACATGTGATCCGTAAAAAAAATCACATGTGATTTTTTATTTTAAAAAAATCACAAGTGATCCACAAAAAAATCACAAGTGATCCACCAAAGAATCAGATGTGATTTTACAAGTCACATTCAATCTTTAAAGTAATAAATCACATGTTATTTAATTTTTTGCTCCGTTATGAAAAAATGTAAATTACGTGTGATTCAGTTTTAATCTAAATATAAGTAAATCACATGTACAATTGGTACTTCGAACTTGGAACGAGCATGATGAAATTAACGATACTTCTTTATCTTTTGAGTTGTTCTGCCGGATCGGTCACTCAAGATCTTTGGTCTCTACCCGGACCCGATGAAAAAAATGGGATCACTCCTCATGGACTCGTTCAGAATGATTCTGATTCACTTTCAAAAAATAATTTAAAGTAAAATGACATGTGATTTGCGGTAAATCACATGTGATTTGCGATAAATCACATGTGATTTGCACAAAATCTCGCAAGATCTCACATTCTCACATGGCATAAACATGTGATCCCTTTGTGTGGACGACATGACCATACCAGCCATTAAACAACTCTATACATTTCACTTTAATCCCATTTTTAAATTTCTCCTGCACCTCTAGTTAAACCATTTAACGTTAGTTAAATAACTATCTCTTTTTTTGAACAAAGCTAAACAAATGTTCATTAGTTTAACCCCATTTTTAAATCGCTATACATTCCACTTTAGTCCCATTTTTAAACAAAGCTATACATTCCACTTTAATATCATTTTTAAATCCCATTTTGAACAAAGCTATACATTCCACTTTAATCCCATTTTTAAATCGCTACTTCACATATTGGTTTCACATTATCCACCGCATCACTAATAAGCTGAATACCATAAGAATCTATAATCAAACGCATAAACAAATATCTAAAAGAAAAAAAAAAATCATCATATTCACATAATCGTCTTTTACAAATCAATCGAGCACGAACCGAAGAACCGCTTCAACTCAATCAACGAGCAACTAAACAACCATTACTAAAAGCATCAATAACAAGCATCAATAGAAAAATAGATCTAACAGCGAGAAGCTTCTTCCGTCGCAAACACCTTGGTACGTTAAACCTAACAGAAAAACATGAAGATGCGTTGACATCCTCCTGTCGTGTTGAAAGTGGAGATCTGACTGGTGATGAAGTTATAGTGATGAAGCGATTGAAATAGATCTGATGAGTTATTATTTTCATTTTTTGAGTCACACAGTTGACTGGGTTTCAAGTACAGGAGATGGTTGCTTTATATGAAATGAAATGTGTTTACTTTTGAATGTATTACGAAATTGCCCTTCAATAATAATTATATTAAAATAAGAATTAATCTTGACCTTTAGATTTAAAATAAATGGATGGTTGAGATCTTTTGATTTGATCTTTAGATAATTATTGTTTTGCATTGAACTTTTGTCATGTACTAATATCAAGTGGATTCATATTTGAAAATATTTTTTAATTAAGCAAGCTTCAACAACACTCATGGGTTGTTGTTAGCAAATCCTTTAAACATATACCATGTATGAAGAGCCAACCGTATTGTTGAAAATTTAATTTAGCGCAACAAAATGACTATATTACTAATTATCATAAAAATATTTTCAGTCAGACTACATTTGATTATCATTTAATGTTTTCCAACTAACCTGAGATATATTCATCTATAGTTTTCTGATTTCAGCAAACATCAGAATTTATACTACACAGGAATATGAGAGTTATTTGCGACCAATGTTACAAAGGCAGATTACACATAATACAATTAACAATTACAAATAAAAAGTTTTCTTCATTTATTCATCAACTTAGAATATTTTAGAAACGCCATTAATAAAGTTTTTCTAACAAAACACGTATAATATAAAGACATGGGCTCACTAAAATATTTAACTACACGGGTACCCGTCACCATAACTCACGGGTACCTATCTATATTGCTAATATTGGAAATGTGATTTGAACATACAACTTATAACCTAACCTATAGGTGAATTTAATTATAACATATGATGTGTGATTTTAAGTCACAATCGAAATTTTCAAATCGGTCGGTCACCAAAAATCACAAGCCTCGACCGATGTTTAGATCGGTCATGTGGGATGTGGGTGTCGGTCGACACATCGGTCGAGGGACAAAAATCACAATATCGGGCTAGTTTTCAACCGATATCCACAACGTACCATTTCCACTTTATTTGCCCGTTAGGGCTTAAAAAAAAATAATAATAAATAAATAAATAAAAATTATTTAAAAAACTTTACCACTCTATAAATACTAACTCAAACACAATTCTAAAACACACAATTTCAATCAACCATTCTAACGAAATACCCACGAAACACAATCTTTAATATGACGTTCGAGCTTTTATTCGGTTCTTCTTCGTCTTCCGACGATGAAGAAGTTTTTAGTGAGTTTGTGGAGTTTGCGGATTTCGCTTGGAAGGCTTACAAAGCATCACAGCCAAAAACCCGACGAAGGTACATACGTAGGGATCATGAGGGTGCTCATAATCGTTTAGTGGCGGCATACTTCTCCGAAAACCCGCAGTTCGACGCAAGAACATTCCGTCGGCGGTTCCGTATGATCCGAGAACTATTCACAGAAATTGTTCGAGAGATAACCGATCACTTTACTTATTTTCGACAAACTCTTGATGCTAGGGGCGTACCTAGTATTAGCCCATTGGTCAAGTGTACTGCGGCCATTCGTCAATTGGGATACGCGGCCGTTCCTGATTCTCTTGACGAGAATCTGGCACTCGGTGCAACAACATCCCGTGAATGTCTTCGTAACTTTTGCGAGGTTATCATGGAGTTATATGGTCGTGAGTATTTGCGAAAGCCCACGTATTCTGATTGAAAGAATATATGCTCATCACGAGCATAAGCATGGCTTTCCTAGGATGATTGGAAGCATTAATTGTACAAGTTGGGAGTGGGAGAATTGCCCGAATAGTGTGAGAGCTCAACATTGTAGGGGTGATCACGGGCCACATCCATTCATTTTATTGGAAGCGGTCGCTTCCCAAGATTTATGGATTTGGCATGCGTTCTTTGGTGTCTCCGGAATGAATAACGACATAAACGTTTTACGTCGTTCCCTTGTTTTCAATGATATCAAATCTGTGAGAGCACCAGACCTTGAATACGAGGCTAACGATGTGGCTTATAAAAGGGGATATTATCTTACTGACGGGATATATCCACAATGGTCTGTTCTTATGAAGTCCATTTCAAATCCTTCCACGGGTGATCGTAAAAGAATATTGTACAAGAGGAGGCACGAAGCAGCAAGGAAAGATGTGGAACGGGCTTTTGGTGTGTTGAAGAAGAAGTGGAAAATGCTTAAAGTTCCTGCTCGAGGGTTTTATAAAAATGATATTCAAGATATTATGTATACATGTATCATATTACATAATATAATCATCCGACACAAGCAGCGGGCGATATGTCCTACATGGTTCGAAGATGAGGGACACCAAGATCATGATCCCTTAAGAACGCATGAAGAATCGTTGGTGGTTACTCATGAGCTAATGAACTCATCAACTCATCAAAACTTAAAATCTGATTTGGTCGAACACATTTGGAGAAATCGTCGAGATCATGTCAATGAAGTGAATCAAGTCGATAGTGATGATGACGATGAGGAAGACGATGAAGAGTTTTTGTAATGTTTTTAACGTTATTTGAATAAGTTACATAATGTTTTTAATGTTTATTTGAATTTCGTACTGTAATGTTTTTTTTAATTTTAATGAATTTTAAATTTAAAATGTTTGAATTTAAAAAAAAATGGGTCGGTCATCGACTGTGGCATCCGGGTCATGTCTGGTCGCTGGAGAAAGAAAGTTGACGTGACGCTGATGACCTGGGTCACGACTGTGTCCAGCCTTATTGGTGTCTATTTGAAAATGTAACATTTTTAGCTAGTCTACAAGACCAAAAAAACTGTCACCGTTTTAAGTTGTATTCGAGTCTTTTTAACAACTGTTAATCACACAGTCAATATGTTTAAACATGGTCCATAAAGTTTGATTCCCATACAACGCAATTTGTTTAAAACCAAGCGTTCTAGACATTACTAGTTATTTATGGGTTTTGAGTAATGGCCTTTTTAGAGTCCAGATCTTACGGGATGGTTCGGGGGCAGTTACGCTCGTACCCAAGAAAAAAATGTGAAAACAACATTCTTATATTTCTACACATTTAGACATATCATGTTAGTAGAGTTATTATTATTATTATTATTATTATTATTATTTATTTTTAGTTTTGCTAACATATGTACAACGCACGTTAATCCAAAAATAAAATAAAAAGTTTGCGATTATTATCAGTCTAACAATTGATAGACCTTTTAGTCGTTACTAGTGGGTAACCGCGCTATACGAGTACATGTAACTAAATTTTCTGACAATATAATATTATTTGGCTATATTTTTTCAAACAATTAATTTACGAAGAACATTAACTTTATTTAAGATAGTATTGTAATTTCAAGTAGTTAAAAGGTTATCTGATTGTCAAAAGTTTATAGATGGTTTAAATGGGTTGTAATAATTTAGAGCATCGTTACAAGTTTACAAATTTAATACACTTAATGCTCAAGATGTAACGTTTATTTGTGTAAGCTATTAAAATTTCCGTAATTGAAAAGTTTATAAGCTAATTTTTTAAGTCTTGTTATTTAGAGAATGACCCAACTATTTTATATAGAATATATATATTTCTCTTGAATTTTCTCTCTCTTAAAACTCTCTCTCTAATATTTTCTCTCTTTAACTTTCCGGCCGAATACTACCGATCAAACACTATCATTATCTCCACCAGCTCATCCCGATTAACCCATTACTAACTAGACGCCGACCAGATCCACCACGCGCCACAAACGTCCGCCGGAAGTTTATAATTTCCCGATGAGTTTAAGCAAATAAACTTTACCATCGATAGCCAACTTTTTTCCGACCAAATCCCCACAAGTTGCGGCCCGTCAATCTTGGCCACGCTTCTCCACGCGTCGCAGGTGTGGAGCTACAGTGCTGCTTGAATTTTTCTTTTTTCGGTGAGGCGTAACGATGTTCTTGGTCTCACCACCGGCGAGTGGAGACTCCCAATAATAATTAGAGGTTGACCCAACTGTTTTTTACGGAAACCGCTATCGGCCGCCTCCTGCCGCCGCTGCATCCTACACTGCTGTCCGGAATTTCTTTCCAGCAGCAGTAGAGTACATCTTTATCAACCCTTTAATCTCTCTTTTTTCTTTCCCTTGTTTTTCAAAATTTTTTTTTTCTATTTATTCACGTGGGCTTTGCTTTGCTATTGGTGCTTATCTTCCCCTTTCTTGCTCTTAGTGCCTTTGTCTTTGTGTTTGTTTTCTTGAGGGTAGGATAGACGATGTAGTTGGTGATGGTCACCTGAGGTCATGTCTTGCCTGCTCGGGAGGGGTAGGGGCAGGGGTAGGCGGGTTTAGGGTGCATAGGGATGATGGTAGATTAGCGGGTACGCATAGGATCAGAGTGGGTAGTTGGAACGTAGGGTCTTTGACCCCGTAAGCTCTTCGAGCTGGTAGACGTATTGGGGAGACATAAGGTAGATATAGCGTGTTTCCAGGAAACTAAATGGAAGGGGTCTAGCACGAGGGAGGGAAACAGCTACAAGATTTGGTACTCGGGTTCTAGGTCAACGAGAAACGAAGTTGAAGTAATTCTAGCGACGGGTCTTAAGGATAATGTAGTGCAAGTGATCAGGAGGGGCGATAGAACCATAAAGATTACTTTGGTTATTGATGGAGAGACCGTTAACGTGATCAGCGCATACGCACTGCAAGTGGGTCACAGTGACGTAGAGAAGAGGAGTTTTTGGGACTCTCTCGACGAGCTCGTGAGGGAGTGCCCTGCATACCAGCGACTGATTATCGGAGGTGACTTGGATGGTCATATAGAAGCTATAACAGATGGATACATGGGGGTTCACAAAGGATTCGGCTATGGAGATAGGAACGATGAAGGTTGCTCGATTCTAGAATTTTCTACCGCTCACAACTTAGTGGTTGCGAACTCTTTCTTCAAGAAAAGAGACGTCCACTTAATCACCTTCCAGAGTGGGGGTCACAACACCCAGATTGACTGTCTGTTGGTGCCCAAAGATGACCTTAAAGCATGTAAGGATTGCAGGGTTTTCCCTGGCGAGGCATGCTCATCCCAACACAGATTGGTTGCCTTGGATGCTCTTTTTCAGAGGTAACGACTCGAAAGAGAGGCGACAGGGATGCCGAGGATTTTGTGTAAGAAACTGAACGGAGATGCGGTGTAGTCATTTAGAGCGAAAGTCTCATAGGGTCTTTCCGCTCGGGCGGAGGACTTGACTACTAGGTATGAGATCGGATGTGGAATACCCTTGCTTGCATCATCAGGGACGCAGCAAAGGACTCCCTAGGCGTGACTAGTGGGTTAGCGAGAACCCAGTCAACCCGCAGGGAATCTTGGTGGTTCAGTGAGGAGATGCAAATCAAAGTAGCGGAGAAACAATCTCAGTTCAAAGAGATTATTTTGAGTAGAGATAGTCGCCAAGCGGATAGGGCCTCTGCTGAAGAGAGGTATAAAGTGGCTAAAAGAGAAGCAAAAAAGGCAGTAGCAATGGCGAATGACAAGGCGTATGAAGATCTGTATAAGAAATTGGACTCCAAATAGGGAGCAACGATATCTTCATAATTGCTAAAGCCCGTGAGAGAAGAAGAAAGGATTTAGGAAACATAAAATACATCAAAGATGAAGGAGGACGTACCATCGTGAACGAAGAAGATATAGGGAGAGTATTTCTCCTCTCTCTTTAACGAGGGCAGCACCGAAGGAAGTGGGGAAAGAGAGAACCCTAGCCAAAATTTGTTACCCGAATGCTACTACTCGAGGATCAGCCAGGGAGAAGTGAAGGTTGCTTTACAGAAGATGGGTAAAAACAAAGCAGTAGGCATAGACCAAATTCCCATAGAATTTTGGAGGAGCCTATGAGATGAAGGGGTAAAATGGTTGACATGTCTCGTCAACAAGATCTTCTATAGCGCTAAGATTCCAGAAGAATCAAGACTCAGTGAAGTCATCCCCATCTTCAAGAACGAGGGTGACGCGCAAGTGTGTAGCAACTATAGGGATATTAAGCTACTTGGTCACACCATGAAGCTCTGGGAGAGAGTTATGTAAAGGAGGTTAATAAGGGAGACAATGGTGTCAAAGAACCAATTCGGTTTTATGTCAGGGAGGTCCTCGGTTGAGGCTATCCACCTCCTCAGAAGTCTCATGGAGAAGTATAGAGAAAGACAGGGAGATTTGCAAATGACTTTCCTTGACTTAGAAAAGGCATATGATAGTGTCCCACTGGAATTTATTTAGAGGACTCAAATATATAAATGGACCCCAAGGAGATACTTAAGAATCATTAGGATATGTACGAGGGGGCGAACACCCGCGTACAGTCCACGGTGGGGATCACTGAGTTTTTCCCGGTGGAAGTTGGACTCCACCAAGGATCAGCCATTAGCCCTTACCTCTTCGCCTTGATTCTAGATGAGATATCACAGGGGATGCAAGAGTGCATCCTTTAGATCATGATATTTGTAGACGATATTGTGTTGGTTGCATAATCGGCGGAAGGGCTAAGCTACAGAATAGAGCACTAGTGAGAGGCACTAAAAGATAATAGCCTTCGGGTAAGCAGAGAGAAGACTGAATACGTGGGATGTGATTTTGGTAGCAACGAGATCAGCCACAAAGAAGAGATGGAAGTTCGTATCGGCGACCAGATTCTTCAACCAAAGGAGTCTTTTAGATATTTGGGTTCAGTGTTACACAAATCAGGGAGAATAGACGATGACTTTACCCACCGTATTAGAGCAGGATGGACGAAATAGAGGGCTTCGCCAGGATTACTCTGTGATAAGAAAGTCCCCTTTAAGCTAAAAAGAAAATTTTAGACTAAAATACACCGTTGGTCCCTAAACTTGTACAGAAGCATCGTAATGGGACAAACCTTGCATTTATCATCGTGGAGAGTCCAAAACTTGGGTTTTTAATGCCAAACTAGTCCCTTGACCACTAATGCCAAAGTCAATGTCTGATTTTTGTCATGTAGTCGAGGGTATTTTAGTCCATACACATTTATACTTTTGTCCCCATGTTAATCCTTTTGGGTTTTCTTCATCTTCAACCCAGAAATTTATACCACTCCAGTTAACTCCTTTTTGGTTTTCTTTATCTTCAACCCAGAAATTCAACGGTTTGTCGCTTAATCACCTGCATAATCCTTTGCAATCTATATATTAGAATACACATTATTTTATAATGTATCTTGTACAAGTTTTTAATGGGATAAATTTGAATTTTAAGCAGTTTTAGTGGAAAAAAGTTTAGTGGAAAAAAGAGGTTGAAGATAAAACACTACTTTGTACAAGTTTAGTGGAAAAAAGTGGAATTTAATGGGATAAATTTGAATTTTAAGCAGTTTTAATGAATACCCAAGAGAAAAAAGTGGAATTTAATGGGATAAAAAGTGGAATTTAATGGGATAAATTTGAATTTGAATTGTACTCTTTAATTTCTGATAAAAAGAGTAGAAAGAAATACGGGTCGGGTCAACCCGATAAGAAAACATACCAAGAGAATAAGCTTAGGGAAGCTTTGGAACAAGCTTCTGAAGATGGGTCACTTGCTAAGTCTCAAAATATGGATCTTAGTGAAACATTTGATAAGGAGGATAAAGGGTTGGGTAGATCAAGATCACTTGCTAGATTACAAGCTCAAAAAGAGTTTTTAAAAGCTACTTCATTAGCTGTTGATAGGATTTTTGAGGATTTGGATGAGTTACCTGAGTTTAGTGAAGATTTTGAGAAGTTTATGAAAATGTATCCTAAGTATAAGTCAAGTGAAAAGATTGATCAGTTGAGAGTTAATGAGTATTCGCATTTGTGTGATGTTATTTCTAAGGTATGTCTTGATTATTGCGGTTTCGGCTTGTTTTCGTTTTTACAAACTATTGGTTATTATGAAAGTTGTAGTATTAGTTTATCTGAGATAACTGCACATTTGAGTAATCATGCTTTGTATGGTGGTGGTGAAAGAGGTAGTGTTGAGTATGATATAAAGAGTAAGATTTATGATTATTTGAATGTTCCTGAGAATGAATATGGACTTGTGTTTATTGTTAATAGAGGTTCTGCGTTTAAGTTATTAGCTGAATCGTACCCATTTCATACTAATAAGAAGCTTTTGACAATGTTTGACCATGAAAGTCAATCTGTAAATTGGATGGCGCAAAGTGCTAAAGAGAAAGGTGCTAAGGTTCATAGTGCGTGGTTTAAATGGCCTACATTGAAACCGTGTTCAACTCATCTTAGGAAACAAATCTTGAATAAAAAAAAGGAAGAAAGATTCGTCAACGGGTCTTTTTGTGTTTCCTGTTCAGTCTAGAGTTACTGGAGCGAAGTACTCGTATCAATGGATGGCGTTAGCTCAGCAGAATAATTGGCATGTGTTGCTTGATGCTGGTGCATTAGGCCCGAAAGATATGGATTCTTTAGGGCTATCGTTATTTCGACCTGATTTTATTATCACGTCGTTTTATAGAGTTTTTGGATATGACCCGACTGGATTCGGGTGCCTTTTAATAAAGATAAAACACTACTTTGTAGTAATTTACCTTGCAGCATAGAGGTTGAAGATGAAGAAAACCAAAAATGAGTTAACTGGAGTGGTATAAATTTTTGGGTTTTAAAATTTCTGGGTTGAAGATGAAGAAAACCCAAAAGGATTAACATGGGGACAAAAGTATAAATGTGTATGGACTAAAATACCCTTGACTACATGACAAAAATCAGACATTGACTTTGGCATTAGTGGTCAAGGGACTAGTTTGGCATTAAAAACCCAAGTTTTGGACTCCCCACGATGATAAATGCAAGGTTTGTCCCATCGATGCTTCTGTACAAGTTTAGGGACCAACGGTGTATTTTAGTCAAAATTTTATAATGTGGCAATTAGACCAGCTATCTTGTACGGGTTAGAGTGTTGGCTCATCACGAAAGCTCAAGCAAACAGAGTGGAAGTGGCAGAACTAAGAATGCTAAGGTGGATTTGTGGTAAGACATGCTTGACATGATCCCGAACGGAGTTTTCAGAGCAGAACTAGAAGTTGAAACTATAATCTCGAATATGCGAGAAGGAAGGTTGAGGTGGTTCGATCATGTCAGGAGGAGGCCACAAACATCACCAGTAAGGAGAGTCGAAGCGATGAGGGTCGACGGTTTGAGAAGGAGTGGTAGACCTAAACTTAGGTGGGAGGATAGACTTAGGCAAGACATGAAAGAGCTTATCTTGTCCGGGGACATGATCTCATATAGGAATGCATGGAGAGCTAGGATTAGAATTTGCGGGTAGTTTTGGGCTAGGTGGTAGGTGGTAGTCTTTGTTTCTGGGTCTTTTTCACTATTTTTTGTTGTCTTTCCCCTTTGCTTTTTAGGTTTCGTGGTTTCTTTGCTCTTCCCTTTTAGGTTTTTAGGTGGCTAGCGGCCCTTCTTTTCCCTTTGGCTTTGCATTAGCTTTAGGCCCTTTTGCGTTGCCCTGCTTTATCTTGGTGTTGTTCTCTTTTCCTTTTGCACATACTTGTTTGCTTGTCTTGCCTCTTGTCTTTTGATTGGTGTTCTGCTTTTATATGCTTTGTCTTTTATCTTATGTTTCTTGTTTGATGGTTCCTGCGTTTTTGCTTTGTTTGCTTGTCTTTTCCCTTTTGTCTACTATGTGCTTTTACTTTGTGGCTCTCTTGTTCCTTGCACTTATTCCTGTTCTCTATCACTCGCACATTTGCACTTGTCGGATGTCTCCTGAAAGCAGTCTCTCTACTCTCAGGTTTTTTTTTTTTTCTGGGGGTAGGAGTAGGATTTGTCTACATTCTACCTCCCTCATACCTCGCTCTCGCGGGATTGGGTATGTTGTTGTATAGATATACCTTTTATTCAAATGTACTTAAACACTCAAAATTTTCTTTTTAGATCAGAAATACTTTTAATAAACATTAATTAAACTTATCTTACTATCTTATAATAGAGGAAGACACTTTCTTTCATTAAATGCATATCAAAACTCAATTTTAAGCAATACGTTATAAATCATACTATGGTACAAACATTACTTCTCTCCTAAACTTGATTTTAAACAAATACATGTTATAAAGTATATGATACAAACCTTTCAACACCTTTATCTAATTGGATTATAATTCTATCAAATTAAATCAAACATGATACATGTTTACCAGTCACAAATAACTTAAATGCAATAAAACTTTTTGTTTGATACATCATGTTCACCTATCTAATTTTATGCACTTCCTTTTTGTTGGCTTTATAGTTTTCATCTTATGCCAAGCTTAAGATCTCTTTTATGTTGTGTTTATTTGTAGAAACTAGTGTTGTTTTTTGAACAACTTTTTATGGATTACATGAAACTATGAAAGTAAGATACAGTGTTCAAGATATCAAATAGGTCTATTTCAAAAAACAAAACAAAAAATGAAAAACTCACTTTTATACCTTTTTGATAAAAATCTTGTCAAACTTGTTTTTTATGATTTGTTCATACACTTTATCCATGTTTTTTTCAGACCAAGTGAAATGGTGATATATCACCCCACATGAAGCACTTGCTTCACACTTGACCATGACAGCCAAAATTCTTGGCATGCGAAGGAAGCAAAATGGACTCGGTTAGACTGATGTAAATAAACACAGCTGCATTTGATGAATGGATCCGTAACCAACTAAAAGATGTATCTAGGTTTAAAAGCATTAAAAACGTATAAAAAGAGGTCAAACTTCATTTTGGTCATTCCAATAAGTCGCAAAGTCCAAATTGGGTTAAAATAGATACCCACTTCACGAGTCTTCAGAAAAGAGTCAAATTTTCTACCCATCACTTTCGAAGTAAACTACCATCCCTTTTCCCTTTTCAACAATTCATTACCACTTTCCTCATTTGGAATGTTTCAACACAGAAAGTGTAAAAACCAACCGGTCACTCACGCGGATTTGATTGGAAATCAAAACAAGTCGAGAGTTACACGTGTCATAGTTAATCATGAGTCATGCGGATTTGACCCATAAACACAAAGTCATATACAAGTAGACAAATAAGAGAAACATATAAGATTGTACTTACTAAAGATATACTTCGGGTAACTCTTAACCCGTTTAACTAATACGGAGTATGTACTAAGCTAAAAAATGTAAACTGACCCGTTTTAACTGCTTGAGAATTGAGATAAAACACAGCAAAGATAACCGATTTCAGAGAAATTAAAAACAAAAATTAATTCTACACGCGAAGGGTAATCCCGTAACTAAACAAGTTTGTCTAAAATAATAATATCATTGATTTAACACTAGAAAAGTAAAACTATACAATACGATGAGTTCATTCAGGCTAATGCCAGTTGACTCTTGCATACAAAAACTGGAACAAGCTGGGGAACATAGACTCTGTACAAACTAAAACGATTTGAGAACATTGACATAATGTCATGCTGTCACAAATCGTCAAATTATATCTTCATATGTATCATATATAGGAGCTAGACAGCAATATATATTAGCTCCCGTTGTCCAAAACTGAAAATAACATTTTACTAAGACCGGCGTCATTTGGAGAAATTTGTCCATCAAGAAAGTGGACCATCTTCATGCAACTCAAGTACTTATTTCAGTCGTTCCGATACTCACTAATTCACCTACAACATCAACCTGTAAAAAGCACAACCATGATCAATAACTAGACCATTTAACCACCCTGGTGCGGTTTTCTAGTTTTCATTTTATCTATGGTGAACATAGCCATAAAGCTTTATGCATGCATATACTTTATAAGGGTGACTTCTAACTATATCTAAAACGAGATGTTTTGCATTGTTTTTTTGAAGTGATTGTGATGTTACCCCTAAATAATCAAATAATCATATCGAGTTTCAGTATACGGAAAAACTATAAATTGATTACCCACCACCTAGATACTCTTTTAATAGAAGAAATAGATAATTGCTTTAATAAAATAAAAATATTTACCTAATTATATAAACTATGGTTCACGCATTCTCATTTTTCCTCGAGTCTTTTTCATCCACGCCTTCTGCTACTGACGAATTATCATCGTCTCTTGAACTTAGAGTTCCCGGATTCATTCTCTGGACCTCTTCTCGGGTATATATGAATATCTTCCGGACCATACCACAAAATTCCCTGAGCCACATAAACAAGTAAGAATTGAATACAGAAACTAACTGTCATCTGGAATTCTGGATACAGAATTGATGGGACTTACTGCCAAGGATCATCTCCAACAAGCATCATATCACCCTCATCGTCTGTGTATACAACTAGCCAGTTCTTGTTGCGGCTCTTTAATTCACCATTGAACTCGAATAACTCGTCTAATTCGAAGATCAATTCGTCATAGTTGTTAAACTTAGTAAGGTCCACTGACCTACCAAGGGCAATACCCTGCTTATGAACCTGAAAACATTGTTGCTTAACAGTCAAAACACTATTAAGATTATCATAATTACATTGTCATTACTCATTAGAGGTGAAAAATGGACCAGTTAAGTGGTCACCACCGTTAATTACGCAAGCCAATACTGTGTGATAGATATACATACTTTATTTGTCAAATCTCATTACGAAAACTATATTATTTCAATACCAATCATAGACTTTTATACTTATTTTTCCCCAATTGACCAGTTAAAGATAAACAATAACCCGCATCAACCCATCCATAAGAAAACAAAACGAAGGGTGTAATTTTACATAGATCATATAAGCAAAAGGAAATTAAACCAATACCTTTGTACAACTTCTTGTAGAAACACCCTGGACTTTCACTTGAGCATTTCTCGCTAAAGGCTTAAAAATTTGGTATTCTTTATCTTGCTCTTTACCAGTTGCTAAATTATCAGCAACTTTCAACCGCTTTGATTGTTCAGGCTTTAGATCAGAATCAAAGGTAAGATATTGTTGTGATTGCAACCCTTCATTTCTATTACCAGCAAATGTTACACCAAATATTTTAAGGTCTCCGTCTTTAGGTTTCATGACTTCGTTTTGTTTAACCACAGGGGTCTGAAGATAAGAAGGAAGTGGTGGTGGCATCATCCACTTCTCGTGTTGCTGATTTCCACCCCTTTGATTACTATGAGCTGAATACTCGTCAAAAGCACTATACCTGACATCTCTCATCTGATATGAAATTTCATTAGATTGAAGACCACTTTTCACACCACCACCGCTCAACAAGCTGAGGGAGAGATTAGAGGGTGGAACAGACCATGAATTTGTGTGACCACTCGTCGGTGAAGAGAACTCGTTTATAGAACCGTTGGTTGACCCAAAACCAGATAATAGATCTGTGAAGGAGGATTCGGCAGTCCTGTTGACGGGTAAAGATTTATCTGACCCGTAACGTCGTGAAACAGAAAGTGCATCAACTTTTTCGTCATCTGTTACAGAAGGTGTCCATTTAATTGGTCTATCACATGAATCTGACTCGTTATTATCTATGAAATTGCCTCGCAAGGTCGATAGTTCTTGACCTTGCAAGACCCTCGAGAATGCACTTGCTGGTAAAGAGTGAGGGTCTGCTGTGGCCAATTTTGATGAACCTATATAAGTTATATTTGTTAAAAAACAAAATCCATAGTGTTATTTGCATAAAATACAATGGTACTTTTCATTTGTTCCATTTTGGTCATTTTGCTGTGTCCCATTGGGATCATTTTATAAGAAGAAAAAAAGCCCTTGAAACCCACTCTCAATCGATAATTAGTATAATTTATTTGAGAATAAACAAAACCACCTTTTAATGACTCAACCATTTATCGAAAATGTTAGATATATACAAAAAATTACATTGACCAAAAGTGGACAAATTGAAAAGTACATTGGCTATTAAGAACATAAAGATTAACATAGTACTATATCAAATTAGTACCTTCTTTAGTAAGAACAGATGAATCGGGAGATGAAGGCAACAAGTTTGTCCGAGGTCTTTTTTGTCTATGCACCGGAAGTGTATTGATTGCAGGAGGCACAAGAGCAGGTTCTATTTTCCAAGGTGAGACTCTCTCCGGACGGGGAATAGAAGAAGTTTCATCCCATCGTACCTGCATTAGCACACAAAAAAGTTATAATTTGGGATATTCGCCATAAAGTAAGATACAATTTGAAGAAATTGACAAGTAGTAACACCTTTAAGCATCTCCACTTGGACTCGGGCCACCTTTTTGGATCACGCTCTTCAATTCCAACAACAGTTCCCGTAAACCTACAAAAATAAACAAGTTATAATGTCAAAAGTCGAAACCAAGAGAAACAATCAAAAGGATGAATAACTCAGGATAGTTTCAGCTAGCTATAATTATACCTTTGCTCTGGTGCCTCTTCTCCCTCAAACCTCATGTTAAATCTCATCCCTATAGAATAATTACTCTTGATTGATTCCATGTACTGATCATAAGGAACGATGAACTCCGCAGGACTAGTTCTGTAAAAGTAAAGTAAAATGTTAAAGTATCATATGATGACAAAAATAAAAGTATAGACTATAGATACAGTTAAGATTAATTAGATTCCATTAGTTGCATACCTAGGTTTGTAATAAACTGTAAACATTGTTCCGGTCTGAATGGCGTGCCAAGCTGTTGCAAGGACTCCTAGATGCATGCTATGGCTGGATATGACCGACGATGGTATGTTTGCTTGTTGTCTCATTGCACGTCTTACTCCAACACGAAGTTCCCCATTCTCGCCTCTACACATTCCATTAGTAGATGTTAAGGACGATAACAAGTATAACATAAACATCGGAAAACAAGATCTGAAAATTTGTTATTACCTTAAAAATATAAAAGCATCACCGGCCACAAGCCTTTTGGAACTGACGAATACACTCCAACCACTTTGAAGTAGATGTCTTCGTGGTTGACCTGCCATTTGCAGAATAAATTTAGAAAGGTCGAGGCATATGTTTTTACTTGATCTAACAATAAACATTTCTCGGCGAGAGGCAACCTTACATTATGTTAACACACACGCAAGATATATGAAATGATGTTGATCCAAATTAAATGATATAATTATCAATTACCTCGGAATATGTGTCTAAAACGCCATTCACTTCCGTGAAGATCCTTAGCCACCAATTCCTGAGTAGGTGGTTGCCTCGACATGTCCTGAACCAAACAAAGCACGAAAAACCCTTCATCATTATCAACACATTTAAAGCCAATTCCAGATAAACAAACAAATAGTTTACACTAAAGATCCTAACCAAAGGAGGAAGACATTCATCAGCATGTCGTCTCAAAACAGAAAATCCACCGTGTGTACTAGTATCCGAAGCAGTCAACGTCTTACAGAAAGAATGCACACGAAACTGCGCTTCGGGTGGAGGCAATGGATCTTTCGTAACCTCAGTTTCATTTTGCTGCAATCACAAAATCTAGCCATGTCAAAATCAACATTTCTAATTATAAACATCAACGCGCTCAAACTCGGTCAAATTCAACTCACATTAGGTTCAGGCATAAGAGTAATTTGCGCAAACACCTCATCTGTATCCGGTTCCGCCTACACGCAAACACAACTCCAAATTAATCAAACCAGACCAAAACAAACTAACAAACAAAGCTCTATATATGTAACAGGTCCTCAATTTTACCTTTAACTGAACGTTTACAACGCGACAAAGTATCTTAGTCGGAAGGTTATAAATCGGCATCTGTTGATCCGCTACTTGATTCGTTGAAGCTTCAACCTGTTTATTTACAACATCAATCAAAAAAAAAATTAAAATTAAAATTTATAAAAATAAAATTAGTTTATATAAAAAAATATATAAAAAAAATTACCTGTTCAATATGACCTTGGGGAAAGTAAAAAACCAGCTCGTTTTCACGCGGTACGGTAACTAACGGACCGGCACAAGCTCTCCATAGATCCTTATAAAGTGCCACGTCAGCATCACCTAAACATCACAAAACAATCAGTTTCTGCCACGTCAGCATCAGCTAAACAACACATAATCAGCTTCACCGGAAAAAATAACAGAATAAAACTGATTTTAAAAAGTGCCACGTCAGCATCACCTAAAAAAATCAGTTTCACCGGAAAATAAGTAAAAACCGATTACTAATTGAAAAAAAAAGTGCCACGTCAGCATCACCGGAATATATGTACCTTTATTAGATTCGCCGGAAAGAGGAGGAGGAGCATCGTTTCTATCGCTAAAACAAGAGGATGACGTCATGTTAATGAATCAAAATAACTAACATAAAGAGGTGTTGTGAAAATAGTGAACAAAAAGTAGGTGAGTTGAAATGAATTGAATCTTTTTTTGTGTGTGTGTGTGAAATTGTGTGAGGAAAGAGGATTTTGGGGGGGGTATGATATGATGTGAAGAGAGAGATGGGGAAATGGGAGAAGGAAGTAGTGGGCTTTTGGAGAGACAGAGGGGTCAAACCAACCAAACGGGTTTTCCTTTCTTTTAATTTATTTGTTTATTTATTTAGTAGTGCAAGAGAAAAGTTCAATACGGAACAAGATTTCTTTAAAGAACAAATCAACCAATCATAACCATTGATTTAACTTTGATCAAATGGCTAGATTAAATCATTAATTTAAACTAATAAAGCATATAGGGGCGTTTTTGTAATTCTCACTCAACTCCTTCATTCTTATATTCACTCATACATCTCTAGTCAGACACACTCTTTCTCACGAAAATCTCACACACAAACCACCAAAACAGTTGTCGATTCACCATATCACCATAAACCATCGTCGATATGACGTTGGTCGCGCCACGATCTATTTTTCGGTGAGTTCTATTTTCCGGTGATTGTATGTGTGTGTGGGGAAGGTGCGGGGCGGGAGCGGCCGGATCTGTGCCCGTCGGATCTGTGACAGCGAGTTCGTCGATCCGCCATATATGAGGCGGGGGTGATGGGATTTGTGGTGACCGAATCTGTAACCTGGTTTTAGTTAGTGAACTGATTTGTGAACTGCTATGATTTTTTATGTCAGGTGATGAATTAGTTATAGACAGAAAATGTAGCTGTAATTGATTTTTGCACTGCTATAAGTTGTGTTTTAGATATGAACTAGTTATGTCATTCTATAATGGGGTTTGATGACGTTACTATGGTGGTGGACAATTGTGTTTTTAAAGATTCTTTTTATTAATGGATCTGATATAGTTAAGTGAATTTGGATTTTGTGATCTATATTTTATTTATCAGTGAATGGTTGTGAATTGTAGTCAAAATTAGACTGAACAAATGTGATTTATTGACATATCATATGTCAAAATTAATTGTTGTGAATTGTATTTTTTTTTGGTGATTCGTCGGAGAATGACATGATTAGATGACGGGAAAAGCAACGGTTGAGGTAAGCGGGGTTGTTACGAGTTGGTTTATACGGAATCCCATGGGATTTATACGGAATCCCACGGGATTATACAGAATCCCACGGGATTATACAGAATCCCATTATACAGAATCCCATAGGATTTATACAGAATCCCATAAGATTTATACAAAATCCCATGGGATTTATACAAATCACAAGTGAATTTTTTACGAATCCCGTGGGATTTTTCTGGACGGAAATTTTGAAAAAAAAAAGTTCGTCTTTTTATGAATCCCGTGGGATTTGTTTACGAATCCCGTGGGATTTTTTTACGAATCCCATGGGATTTTTTTGCGAATCCCGTGAGATTTTTATGGACGAAAATTTTGAAAAAAAAAAGTTCGTCTTTTTACGAATCCCGTGGGATTTTTCTAGACGGAAATTTTGAAAAAAAAGTTCGTCGAAAGTATATAAAAGTGCATATCTATAGAAAGATGATTTAATTCTCATCGCGATGGTGTATTTTTCGTAGCTTGAAGATTTACCGTTTGCAAGATATGTTGTTTTTAAAAAAAAGGTGGAAAGTGGGTTTTTATATTAAATGAGCTAAAATGCCAATTTTGCCCTCTCTTTGTTATTTTTGGCTTTACTTCAGCCATAAGATGAAAGTGGATGGATGGTTGAGATTGACTTATTCGTTCTTTATAGGATACATGTTTTGCATGGATCTCACCTCAGTAGTGCAATCATTTCATTGGCTGGTTATTATTCTAACATATACGCATTCTTTTGTGTTTTACTTTTTTACCGGTTGTTTCCGGTTGCTTCTATGTACACTTATTTTGATAGAAATACAAATTCAAACAGAAATACAAATACGGTTTGAATTAGCATTTGAAACATTATTTTATAAGGTTGCCTCCAATAGAGGCGATCGGCACTCGATCGTTAAGGCCGCCACTCGATCGTCCCTATTGTGGGGGATCGATCGGCACTCAAGTTTCACATAACTTGGTCACGATCACGATCGACTTCAGCTTTGGTTTATTTTTTGTTTGTGTGTGTATTTAATTAAAATAAAAGGTATATTTGTGGGGTATGTTTTTTGTAGTGTAGGTCGTCTTACTGGGACACCCAATCACCTGAAGGTCGCTGGAGAAAGAAAGCTGACGTGGCAGGGAAAATGAGGGAGGCGGCCTAAATAAAATTGAAATTGTTTTTAAGTAGTACTCTTCTCAAGTAACGGTATGTTTGATGAAATGGGTTGGGCTTATAGTTGAAGTTGTAATTTATATTATAAGTTATAAGCTGGAATTTATATTTTTACAAAGTTGTTTAATGAATTATTTGAAACTGAAGCTTATTAATGTAAAATTATATAAATTAAATTAAAATCAGATATATTTTGAAAGGTATTTAAATAATTTGACTAAATAAGAGCCCCGATAAGCACATTTTAATTGGCTTGGATTTATGAAAGCTTGTGACTTTAAACTTTTTTACAAACTTGTGTGACAAACAAAACTTATTTTATAAGCTCAAGTTCTTATAAGCCCCAAAAAGCCTTGCTCCAAAGACAACCTAAGTGTTTATTTCGGTATTTCCTATCATTTTATATGTTTGGCGAAATTGGTTGGAGGTTATATATTTATAAAGTTGTTTGCCGAATTATTTGGAATTAAAGCTTATCAATGTAAAATCACATAAAAGTAAATCAAAGTAAATCCAACTTTTGCGTAATAATCCACTGTATATTGAACGGTATTTAAATAATTTAACTATCATTATAAATTTTCCATTGGCTTAAGCTTATGGAAGCTTGTGGCTTATACAAACATTTATAAGCTTGTGTGACAAATAAATTTTATTTTATAAGCTAGTTTATTTTAAAAGCAGAAGCTCTTATAAACATCGCGCCAGATACTGCCTTAATGGCTCATATTCATCTATAGTTATTTTACCAAACGTGTTTAAAACCATGGAAAATATTCACATTTTAAAAGAGGAACACCAGTTCATTTACAAGAAAAAGTAGTTACTTAACATCCGAAAGTAATATATAGTTAGGGCGCCTCACGAGGATTACCTTACTTAAGTAATAATCGTTTATAACATATCAACGCGTTTTCGTACTTTCGTTCTTAGAAAACATTAACAGCTAAACAAGTACTTCTTCGTGCAGTTTATGTTAGATTGTATCAAGAATGCAAAGTTCAAAAACATTTTAGCTTGCTATAAAGAGATTCCACTGAAGGGTTAAAATGTGAAGGATCTAAACTATGGTGTCATATCTATTACATTCCAAAAAGTATCACTACCACATAGGGGTGCTCATCGGTCTAAAACCGGACCGGACCGACGAAAACCGGACCGGACCGAGACCGAATCCGGCAAAAACTCCGGACCGAGACCGAGACCGAATGAGGTCGGTCCGGTCCGGTCCGGTCGGTTTTGTCGGTCGGTCCGGTCCACAAGGCTAAATTTCGAGTTTTCGTCGGTTTTGGGTCCGGACCGGACCGGACCGGACCGGATCGAGACCGAATCCGGCAAAAATCCTAGACCGAGACCGGACCGCCGGTCCATCGGTCCGGTCGGTTTCGGTCCGGTCCGGTCGGTTTTGTCGGTCGGTCCGGTCCGTCCGGTCCGTTTGAGCAGCCCTACTACCACATGATGTATATACAAAAGTAGAGGGGGTCTAAGTGTGAATAATAGTGTCTTTAAACCGGCCAATAACAGTGACCCCCGCTTTCCCGACCGGAGTGCTGTGTACCTTTGGAAGGACCGGGAGTGCAACTTGGACCTATATGTGCAATAAATTAGTGGGCCAATAGGAAAAGGTTTTTAAAATACTATATTGCATGTTTATCATCAAGCTAGATTAAATGTATTCAACTATGTGAAATAAATTAGTGGTCCAATTCGAAATGTGTTCATATGGTTTGTTAACTTGACATTAAAAATAGTAAGTTACATAATGTGCTTGTATGTAAAGGAAAATGTTTTTATTTATTTTTATAGTTATGTGAAATAGCAAGTGAAGTGTCTTTGCTCCGTTATAAAATAAGTGTTCATTTTAAAAATACATACCATTTTAGAAATTTTCACTAATAACATTATTTACCAATAAAATAACATCCTTGCTTGCTAAGAGCATAAAGTGTAGTGTTTCGTCACTTTAGTGTCATCTCAGCATTTCACATTTCGTATTCACACACCAAAAATACTCCCCTTAGTGGCTCAAGTCGTTTGCTAGTTTTTGGGCCATACCATTTTATTTTTTTAAACAAACTAAAATTTTTATTCATTTAAATAAAAATACAAATTACATAAAAAATAAATAAATAAATAAAACAAAAAAACAAATAAGCATTGAAATTTACTCAAATAGTAAATTACAAACCTTTTACCACCATATTTCTTCTTTGTTGTGAAAACGCACATTTTACAAACACACACAAAAACTGCAAACACACACACTTCAAATAAGCGCAACACAAATAAACAAAAATAAATAAATAAAAAACTAAAGAAATGCAAATGGCGTTGCGCGAACCAACTCACTTTTCAAACGGCACTGGGAGGGGTTGGTGCAGGGGTGGCGTCGTTTGGCTTGCCCCGTCGGAAATGGCGAGGGTCCTCGTGACCATATAATATATATTTTGACTGGTCTAAATACAAAGCAACACTTATTTTGAGACATCGGGGAAAAAATATAGACATTTATGATGAGAGGGGGACAATTAGTAAAACTATGAGTGCAACCTAAGTCTATTGGTAGTAAGGTGATGAGTGTGTAAATACTCATCATTTTTGTACAAAATAAACTGCAAAATCATCTGAAAACACTCAGAAACACATCAAAATGATCAAAATATCACAAATCAGTGTTTTATGTGTTTTAAATGCAAAAATATCAAAATCAGATGAAAAACATCGCAAATTTGCAAAAATTGCAGTTTTAGTCCCCCAAGTTTCTAAAATTGTCAAAAATAGTCCCTGAGCCAAAATTTCAAAAGAAAAGTCACCAAAGGTCTTTTTAAAATCACAAATTGTCATATTTAGTCTTTTGGTGAGAAATCTAAAAGTTTTGAGAAAATTACAATTTAGTCCCTGAAAATCCAATATTGGTCAAAACTAGTCCTTGGAAAATTTCAAAAATGTCAAAAAATTAACCCTTGGATTATTTAAAGTTGGCAACAACAACCCTTTGACTACTCTTCATAAGTTACATGATTGGTCCCTTGGTTTTGAAGAATTGCACAATTGGTCCTTTATGTTAATATTTCTACAAACCATTCGGACCCTAATATAAACCCAAGCCCAAAACCTAAACCCCTGGCCCAATTATATTACCCGGTCCAATACCCAACCCGACAACCAACCCACCCAATGTTTAAAATAATACAAAACCCGCCCCCTTTTCCCTGTCACCCCGACCAAAATGTCTGCAACTCTCCCCCCACCACCAGCCACCTAAAACCACCCTACACCACCAATTGTCTCCCCCCTCCTTACCTACCTCACCAATGCATTAAATGCTTCCCTTTTCCTGTCCCAGATATCAAAAACAGTGCGCCAAAACAAGATAAACGGCTAAGATGAAGTTTAGCCAATCAATGGCTTAGATTTATGCTGGGATTTGGCCAGAAAGGAGAGAGAAAGAGAAATGAGCTTATAAGAAGCCAAGAAGAAGCAAAAGAAAAAATAGTTAGTCTTAGTTTTTAAAATTGTATGTCGTATTTCAATTTCTTAGTCTAAAATTAGCTTTGTACTTGTATTTTCAACTTCCATTGTATTCAAGTTAGTCATTTCAGTGTATCTCAACTTAATTTAAGTATCAATTCAGTTCTAAGTTTAATTTCAAAATTTTATGTTACTGTTGAATTTCTCATTCTCAAAAGTCTTGTCAAACCTGTTAGCAGTTCGTTTTTTAGCTTAAACAAGCTCTAATAAGCTTGTTAAAGCTTTATTTAAGCTTACATTCACACCTCACACCATTTTGGACATTGGTCAATAAAAGTCAAATTGGGAGCAAAACTGATGCAAGGATGATCTGGGTTGATTTAGAACTGGAAATGGGTTGAAATGGAAGCAGTGGGTTGAATTGGATAGGTTAGGGTCCTTGGTTTCCTTATTGGCAAGCCATAGTGGCTATTGGACTTTTGTAAGTCAATTCCAAGTTTTATTGCATAATCTTCATTTGCAGGTGTAATTAGTTCATACCTGTTGGATTAGTTGTATTTAGGTTAGGTAAGTTCAGATTAATCATTAATGCAAGCTTGATCTGTGTTTGGATCTATTTAACTGCTTAAACAGTTTATAAAGGGTTGTTTGGTTCTGCTAATCTCCCTGCCTTCTAGTCTCATTTAGTAGCTAAAGTTTGTTGGTTTAAGTTTATTTGGCATATACTAGTTCATACCTGTCTTACTTTTGCCCTTAAAACCTGTCAAAGTCAAAATAAGCTTCAATATTTCTTACTGTGAGATCTGATGTGGATTTGGATTTGAAATCTCTTGATTTGTGTTAAGAAGTGTTAACCATAGCTTGCCTTATATTCATTACACCATATTACTTCATATTCAGTCATTAAATTGGATCCAAACTTCACCAAAGTCAAACTAACAACCACTTTCAAAAGTCAAAACATGCAAAAAAATGGTTTTATGCAGAAGTTGCAGCTTGTGCACAGGTTTTGTTAAAGCTTTTTATGTTCTGGTTTTTGGGATATAAGTAGTTCACTAGGTGGTCTTTAAGACCTCTTACCTTTTTTTGCTTTAAGCTTTCTGGATAAGCTTGGGTATAAGCTCAAAACAAGCCCCAGGTGCCCTGTGCATCAAATCAGTGTTTTCTCAGCTTTTGGACAGGCTTGCACAAAGCTTATTAAAGCTTGTCAAAGGCTGGTCTTTTGGTCATAGATAGTCACTTAAGTCTAGTTTAGGACTTGATAATTAGTTTCTAGTTTGTTGCTTATTTGGGTACTTATTTATTGACTGCAAGTTGACACCTAAAATCTGTTTTGAGCTTAATCTCATAATCTTCAAATCTGTTTTATCTTGATAATCAGTGATTGTAGCTTGTTGATTTAAGTTTCATTTGGTCATATTTAGTATATCATAGTCTCTGTTATCAGTGGGTTGCTTGTTTTGATCATTTGTTTATCAAGTGCTTATTTCAATAAGCACTTGATTCATCAGTTTCAATTTTCTCCACATAACATACTGTTTTTCCATTTTTCCTAGCTACTTAACATTATTTTAGAGTTTTCCTGAAATTTTCAGATTTTTATAAGCTGTTTTGCTATTTTTCTTGATTTTAATTAGTTTTTAGTACTTTTTAATTAGCTTTTAATACAAAAAATTCAGAAAAGGTTCAAAAAAATAAGTTTTCATTTTTCTTAGGCTTAGATAAATATAAAAAGTAGAAAAAGTAATTTTCCATATTTTTCTTAGTTCATTTGGTAATTTTTAGTGATTTAATTAGATTTTAATAGTTTAAAATTCATAGAAAATAGAAAAATAGTCATAAAAATACAAAAATAGTTTTGAAAAGTCTATTTTGATATTTTAGACTTTTCCAAGTCATAATTTTATTTTTCTAGCTTTGTTTCCTAATTTCTTGTGTTTTAGGTAATTAATTATTAGTTAAAAATAGTTTTTAATTAGATAATTAGTCTTAAAAATAATTTTCTTTTTCCATAAATTTTCTTTTATCATTAGGATTGTAAAAACATCATTTTCATATTTTTAGGGTTAATATTGACTTAGTTTCACTTTTTAATTTGTACGTCGCGTAGATTTTAATTTCAGTTTCGTAAAAATATAAAAACAAAAACATCATTTTAATAATAGTGATAGCGTTTATTTAATAGATTTTATCTTTTTAATTTCCTCTCATTTGCATTTTAGCCTTTGTAGTTGTTTGATATTTCTGTAGTTATAATAATCTCATAATCCTTTTTCGTTCAAACTCCTCGATCACTATACGTTGATTGATCCATTGCATAGCTCGCTGGGACATAACGACCCGGGGAGACCCTATACTCCTCAGATCCTCATTGATTTCGTGCTTAAGCTGTTTTAAGTCTGTTACGGCTGGTCATTCACAAGTGAACAGTTTGTGTGATTAGACTTGACGGTTTTGCGCGCATCATAAGGAGTCACCATAACCAACTTTACCACTGTCATCTCAGCGTCACGTCATTTTTTCTCTCAACAATCGACTTCACCACCAACTGAGTGTACTACGACAACCAACTTCCCAACAAAAAATATCCTGCTTAAACAAAAATATACATCACAAAAACCAAAATATCACACACACACAAAACAAATAACACTCCCACAACTCGGTTGTTTGAACGACTGAGTTCTCCCATAAGTTCTCCTTTATTGCATGTCACAACGCGTCCTCAATGGTGAGTATAATAATGAAGGCTCGTTTGATGAGGTGCCACATGAGATAAGACGCGTCAAAGAAGGTATTATTGCCTCGAGTCTAAGTATTTGAAGGCAAATTAATCAAATATTAATGAGTTAAGAAATGAGTTGTTCAGAGAAACATTAGTCATTGAGGGTAAATATATGCCTAAGTATCTTTGAATTATACGGGAGATGATTTGCACACATGAGGTTTTGATTTGTACATTTTTATGTATAACCAGTTAAAGCAAAATATATATACAATACATCAGTTTAATGCATATGTTAAAGTGTATCAATCTAAAAATTGTGTGTGCAAATTATTTCTCATCAATTTATTGCTTAAAACCACACCATTGTGCAAAAAAACGTTTTACGTTTTGAGAAAACATCAATCATTGAGGGTAAATATATGCCAAGTATCTTTGAATTTCTTGCTTAAAAACACAACATTGTGCAAAAAAACGTTTTACGTTTTAACATATCACACATCAATTATTTAAAATTTTCCCAAAACAACAATGTACTTCAATTTTATTTTTGGGGCAATTTCATATCTCCCCTCCTTTTAGTTGGAAATTTCATATATACCCAAACATGCATTAAAAACATTATACATTATGCATTAAATACTTGCACTTTGGTTATATATGAAATTAATCATGAAAGTAAGGATCCTTTATTTTTTGTACTCTTCATTGTCAAGTAACACCACAAATCAATCTCTTTAACATTTATCACATGAGCACAAAGAAATCAGTAATTGTGTGTGCATGCTTTTTATGTTAAGGTCTCCATTTGAATTATTTCAAAGATATCTTGTTCGTTGATAGAACAGTGAAACATCATTTCAAAGATATCAAAAGAGAACTAAATTCATGAAGTTGTATGATTATTACCACACCATAGTCGAAGAGTGGAGCCATCTCCATACTCAAATTGCAAAAGTTGTTGGGTCAAATTTGGCAATGAAAACCAACAAAGCATGGTAATTGGATTATTTACTTGATCGATCTAGTGTGAGTCGTCTATAAGCTTCCATGTTTCCTTTATTTCCAAGAGTTATAACTTTAACAACGTCATTGATCGAGTTCCTCGAATATTATATATAACTGATGTTCCAAAAAAAGAAGAAAAGAAACACGAAGGTGGTGCATGTTGAATCTCTAACGTTTTCTTCCTTTTTGCTCTCTTTCTCCGTTTTAGTTAGCTTTTGTCTGACTCTTCATTGTGTTGTTTGACGAGGTCAATTTTGTAAGTCAACTCCATTTAGGTTGTTATAAAAAATCTTATAAATATCTTGGATGACCATTTTGATTTTTATTTTTGAACAGTGGTGATTAACAATAGTGGCCAACGATGGGTCATATGGTGTGACAGAACTTGAGAACTTTCATTGAAAGGGCAGGAACATAAGTCTTTATGTGTATAAAGAAAATGCAACGATCTAAATTGTAAAAAACAATAATAACTAGTCATAAATAACTATGTTAGGTTCCCATTTATGTGACACAATCATCAATATAAGAAGTAGAGATGAAGAAAGGGTCGGATGAACACTTAATCAAAACACACGAATAAATGAATAAAGGTTTATGCTTAGAGTGAAATAGAAAAGTGAACAACCAACTCCTAAATGGGAGTTTACAAGATTATTTATAGGAAGGAACTAGGGCAACACACAAGTTCCATTCTTTTCCTTATTGGGCTTAGGCCAAAGCTTATGGGCTTTCTACATAAGCCTTGCCATAATTACTAACATAAAAGTCTAATTAAGCTAACTAATACATATTAATTACTAACACTTGAAATCTAGTTTATGAGTGATTCCAACAATCTCCCCCTAAGTGTTGGTGATTAATGATTAGAGTGAAAAACGTTGTAGGTGTTGATGTAATAGTAGCTTCGACGTCTTCTGACATTCTTCTTTCTTGTGAGAAGAAGTGTCTTGATTCCAACAATCTCCCCAGTGTAGGGATCTTGTTTACTTTGAAGTTTTTCAGCTTTGACGTCTTCATTTTCTTTGTTCTTTTATCTTTGTTCTTTGTGGTGGTAGTGATAGTATGTTGTGGTTATCTGCATCAGGTCCGCTTCGTTGCTCCAGTGTCTCCACGTCTTTCTCCAACATGCTCACACGCTCATTTGACAATGAATTTATGATGTGAAGTAGTTCTCGAGTCTTTATAACTTTGTAGATTCTTTGATTTGATGAAGAATCATTATGACTTTGCGTTGCCTTTGATAATGAGAGAACTTCTTTTGTGATGTTGTTGGTATGAGCATGTGGAGAATCAGCACGATCTCTTCCTCCCGCGAGCATCCATAAGAAGAAAACATAAAACATGGGTTAGAAATAATCCAACGCTTACAAGTTTGAACTTCGAGTGTGTTAACAGCATAGTGTGAAAACACGACTCTAATTCTCACTAAGGTTGTTCCTGAACTGGAGTCCCACAAGTGAGATAACGCGATGTACCGAAGTACACCTACAGTTCAGGTGAGTCGCTGAGGTACACCGAAGCATCACCTCATGACTGTAGATCGTTTGAGACACACTAAGCGTAACCCATAAGGAGTTACCGAAGTGACCTGCTGTCAGGGCTGTTTGATGTTGACCATGGCATGAGTTTCCATTCAATCACTGAGGATCACAGATGTGAACCCCTCATAAGTGTTCTCGGCAGATTGCTAAGATCTGCGAAGGACTCTAGAATGTATCACTTGCGTCCTTATTGTTGAACGACAAGCGATGAAAGTTTAAGTGTACCTAAGAGATCTTTTGATGAATCTCGTGGCTCTAGACTCAATAGTGCGCTTTGGTTTTCCTGAGCGGAGATTAGGGAGAGGGTCTCCTTCTTCAATACCAGCAATCTCTAAGAGAAAGCCGATAGTTTACGTAGGGTTCCCTGTGAGAATGAAACAAGCTTCTGTTGAGAGAAGCTTGAGTGGCTAAGAAGGTTTAGTGCATGCGTCACTGGGTCCATGACGACTTTAATCTTCAATACCGGTGTCATCAAGTGACAACCAATAGCATATGAGTTGAACCCGGTGTGTGCCCTAAGTTGAATAATCTGGAGGGCTATTTATTTTCACCCTTTTCATTACATTTCTTTTTAATTCTTCAACTCCTTCTTTCTCCGATTCTCATATTCTCCTTTTTATAATCATACCTAAGGACTTCTAATTCTAACTATTGGTGGTGTCCTTGGGTAGATCCCTCCGGCTCTGGCGGATCATAGGACGGTTATTCCTAACCCTAGTCACCTTATATCTCCATTGCCATAAACCATTTTTCATGAAAAATCTCTCAAAGTGGTCATGATTAAAAACATTTTGTACCACTGAAAGAGTTTTATATTTAGCAGAAATCTGCACGGTGAGAGAAGAGCGCGCGCTTTTGAATTGATCGAATCAAGATAGACGATTCCCCGCGAGACACGGCTACGTTGTATAGTGTAGCCACCTGGAAAATTTCACTATTTTAAATCTTCATATTTATTAACTAGACTGTTTATCAAAAATTTATTTTATCTAAATTGAGCATTTTAGCATGTACATTTCGTTTCTTGCATAAAAATTTATGCCTATCCGAGTAGTCTTATTTAACCATGCCTAATCTTTACTGATTTCTAAATCAGTCTCACAAGAAAACTTTCTTGTCTTATGAGTCCGCACGCGTACCAAAATAAAATAAAATAAAACGCGAGGAAATAAAAGCGAACTAATAAAAATCAAAAATTAGGTCATCGTGACAGTTTATTTAAAACGTGTCCGGAAGTATGAATATTATAATTTTTACATTAAGCAATATACGGTTGCGAACCAAACAGTGAAGCACGAAATACATTATGTACAATAACTATACCCAACAAATAATTACTTACTACTTTTCTTTTACTAAATACAAATTTACAAAAAATAAAATAAAAACATAAATCTTATCCCTAACCCACGCCCCCACCCCCTTATCTCCTCTGCTTCTCTGACCTCTGATAAAACCTACTACCCATCTTCCTCACCTCCATTTTCGCCTCCTTCTTTCCCCACTCCTCTGCGCACGCTGCTCCCCTTCTCCAAAAGAGTATAACCTCCAAACATCTTTTCCAACATCACAAGTAACTTCAATCCAAGAGTAGACATCCCTTTGGCTTATCCATGAGAACAAATCGACAAACCAAGTACCCTTTTGGACCACGGCTGATGACGAAGACCAGAGAGCCACGTGAAGACCCTGATGCCGTTGCTCAAAGGAGACAAGTATCTCAACCCCACTTTCGAGAGTACTAGTCAAACTACCCATCTATACCTCTTTAAATACCCCATCGAATTCACAGGTTGATACCACAACTCACAACAAAATCAAAAACTGAAAAGAGTGCTTGAAGTGTTTTAGTGGTTCATGTGGATTCGGCTTGGCGGGTTTGCTCTAACTTGTTGTTTTTCTTCACCGATATACTCTCCAAAGTGTTGTAAGGCTTCATTGATTTCGTTTTTTTTTTAAATAATATTGTTGTGGCTATTGTTGAGATTTTTTTGTGGTCAAATCTTATTAAGTAAAGTTGTTTATGAATCGACCCATGATAAGTTTTTCGTGAAGTTTGATAGTGAGGCTTTCAAATCCGAATATGTCGTTTACATTGGCTCGAAAAATGGAAGTGTTTAGTTTATTTTATGGCTTATTGATGTAGGATTAGTGTTTACTCAAATTGGTTTGTGCTTGGGGAAAGACCTGATATGGCAACCTCATCCTTGGTTTCGTCAAGGCACTCAACCTGTATATGTCTCATTCTTGGTTTACCCCTTTGACCCGTAATTCGAATCTCACTAAAACAAGGTCTAGGTATATGCTCAACTACCATTTGAGGCACCCCACCCTGTGAAGTCCTGCGTTTGAACCTTGGTATAACCACGACGAGTTTTTAGTATTGTGTCTCTTTTTCTTTTTGTCGATAGTCTCATGTACCAAGTTTCAAATAAGCAGAAAATGATCTACTTATACTCTTCCTTAAACCTGTTGTTGAGATACAATACTATTATGGTCGTTAATCTGATTCGATCCCATTTTCTTCGACTTAGTCTCAGACATTTTTCCACAAAAACTTCCTTGCATTCTGTTTGGCTGCGACGAGAACCCAATCCATGGGTGCTAGTTTCGCTTATGTTGCCACTTAGTACCATCACGAGGCCCGTAAGGGTGATGGTATCGAGCCCATTTTTACTCACTTTAGGTTGTAACCAATTGACAATCATGGTTCCACGTGTGTTACTCAGTTAGCAAATGTCAACATATGATTGTAATACTAGCCAATGTATTGTACCACTAATGTTCCTATTAGTTTCGATATGCACAAGATAGCACCCAAGAGTACCATTTTGTTTAGCTTCGAGTCAATGGAAGTGGATGATTGAGAAAAACTGGTCCCTACCTCCCTGCACTAGGAATACATGTACTAAAAAGTGCCTTTTTCCTTCATATATCACGTTTGTTTTCTTGGTACTGGTCTTTTCCTTTCCTTCACATATTGACGCGTTTGGTTTGGCAGTTGGGCCACGGCCCATTACACTTGCTTGATCATTCAACAACTAGGCCAAAGCCCACCTTCTATGGCTGCTAGTTCAGCCCACGTTGAGCCCAACAGATTTCTCCCCCCCCCCCCTCTTCACTATCGCATACCACGGCTACGAAACTCCCCCGAATAAACCAACCCGACAAAGTGATCATCTAGATTTTTAAACTATCAACTTATAATCATGAAAATATAAATATATCAAACACTCTTTAATGAAACATGTCACATATTTTCGTTAGTCACTATCCTTTTGAAACGGCGACTTTTATACACTAAACTATGTTTTGTAATTATTAACGATGGTATTACAAATGACTTATATTTACATTTTAGTTACAAACCGACAACTTTACAAATTAAATTCACTATTATCGCTATAAGTGAAACAAAGTCTTCAAACGATAAATTGCATGAGTCTTATATAAACGGAACTATTATTCTCTTTATAATAACGCTTTATTCAAAATATACATAAACGAGTCATATCTTTTTGAGACCATTTTATCATATAAACAAAATCCATTTTTCTTGTTACGTCCCTTATATATATTTTCTTATAAGCGACGTCATTATGATTTAAATACGATTAATACTTGGTTGCGACATTTTTCTGTACATCATCTCCCGGTTACGACAAACCCAAGACTCACTCGTTTTCTTTATACTTTTATGTATATCTAAGCACTTCCATGAGCCAAAGTTCACCATGTTCAATAATAAAGCGACACACAACATAAATAACTTAAACTTTTGGAGTATATAAATGCTATCAATTCAAAATACAAACGTATTAATTAAAGTATTGGTATACAAACTATAGGTCGCGTGACGGTACTCGGTGCATCATTTACTTGACTTCTTTACTACTCGGATACTACTTTGCTAAGGTGAGTTCATAGCCTCGCCTTTAATTATTTCTTTCAAACCCCGCGAGGGAGATGCATGCTATAAACTAGAACACAAGTCTTTTCTTAAACTGTATGCTTGCCTGATCATTATTATTATAGCCTAAGTTGCCTGCCATAAGTCCCTTACATCATGAACCATTAATCACTTGCGAGTGAACGCGAATATTGTGGATAGTACTATGGGAATTAACGACCCCGACTCGGTTATCGGAAATAACCGGGGCGCACTATATTTGGTTAACTATGGAATTGGCAATTCCATCTCTGAGGGCAATATTATTACTTACACCAGTAATTAGGTATATGCAGTTAGTTTGGTGTCATGAGCTTAGCGCATAATAATAATCTATGTTTTCCATGGTGATTGTATTTGAAGCAATTATCATCTCTTACTTGTGTTCAACCATTTATTTAAACCTGTGAATATCACTCAACTTTTGTTGATCTTTTTAAGCATGTTCATCTCAGGTACTAATTAGAATATCATGAAGGCGTGGAGTGGACGTCATGGGACGCTAGAAGTGGTGTTGTTTTCAATTAAAGTTATCATTTCGTAAACCTTTAAACTATCTTTTATGTAACTTCGAAACATGTGGTATTTCCTTTTGTGTTTCCAAAACTCTGAGTTTTATGAAATGGTAACAACCTTTATTAAAAACGTCTCTTTAGAGTCGTTTTCTGTAACTTATGACTATGATCCTCTAAGTAATACCCCAAATAGTCTTCCGCTGTCACTTTGTGATTTTGGGGGTGTTACAGATTGGCATCAGAGCCTAGGTTATAGAGAACCAACTTGTATTCTTTAAAACAAATTGGACTATAACCACGTTTTCAAATGGACCGTTTTACACCACCACTTCACGTCCTCCGCGCCTACTTCGTTCCGATTGCACGTATGAGATTCGCTTGGCGGATAATACATAACTAGTAAATTGCATGATAAAACTTATACTGCTAGCTTTCATTTAGTTAGGCATTTAGATTTGCGTGGCAGATTATGCGCGACTAACTAAAACGTATTTACTGCATGACATTATTTACTTATAAGTGCACATTTTCTTTTGGGTTGTTACAGTACCATGTCGACTGCTACTCATCCTATCGACTTGACCTCCGACAGTGAGATGGAGGATACTATGTCCTCTGCCTCTACTCCCTTGGCACCGGCTCTCATTGCACCTGTGTCCTCTGAGACTGAGCCCTTCGAGGAGGGTGAAGTCGTTGTCACCCCACCTGCTTTGACCATACCCGAGCACCTGCCCGTTTTTGGTCCCCCCACTTATGACCGATATCTGGAGTCACAACAGTGGCTATCACCTTCTGACATTGTATCCCAGACACACTCACACACTGATTCCGTGTCTTCTACTTCTCGTCCATCACCACTACCGGTTCGCCGAAGGCGAAGACGAGCTAGGGTTCTCAAACCCTACGAGCCTGCACCATTCGGTCAGCCATTCCGTTACCGTGAGGATGGTGCTACTTTTATACATACCGCTCGGAAACGAGTGAGGGCACCCATCACTTTCATTCCACCTTCTGACATACCATCATCCTCTGCTTTTCCACCATCAGCTGCACCTGCACCACCACTCATACATGTTTCACCACTACCACCACCTACCACATTCATTTATCAGACCACCACTGTACCGGTTTTGTCCCCACCCCGTGCATCATCACCCTTGGTGATGCACACTGAGCCGGTGATATCTCTTAGAGAGAGAGTCCATTTCTCACCCGCACGTTCAGACCCATATCACCATGCTGTGTCTTGTACCTGTGAGCCGGGAACCCATAGGAGGGTCGATGCTAGACGTTGGTCCTACATGATGCCGCTCATTAGTCGATGGAGGTCGGAGGAGGGTGCACCTAGCGCTATGGAGCTTGGGGAGCATCTGTTTGCTGCTGCTGAGACTCTCCCTGTCACGGGAGAACCCCTTCATCATACCATTCCATTGTTAGCTGCCCGAGTGCTGCGAGCTGAGGATCAGCTTGAGGATGTTGTGGCATTTGTTGATGAGGTTCCGTTGGTACGTATCGAGAACATTGAGGATGAGGTTGGAGAGCTCCTTAACGGGAGGACCACGATGGAGAGAGCGCTTGATAGGATTGGTGCCCAGAGTGAGAGAGCTAGCGGAGCAGTTACAGTGTTGGAGAGGAGGATGGAGTCAGATAGATTAGGACTGCTGGACAGAGCTGAGATGTTGGAGGGAGTTGTGCGACGACAGTCTGAGAGGATGACGATCATGGAGACTCGTGCTACTGCTTTGGAGCAGAGATTGGAGGCACGAGATAGAGAGGTGGATGATCTGGCAGAGATAGTCTGTGACCTACAGCACCGATTGAGGGGCATACCCGACAGCCTCTAGATCGGTGATTCATCTACTTAGTTTTTCCTAGTATTTTAGCCTGCCGCCTGTGGCACTGATAGAGGCTTTGTATTCGCATGTTTTGTAAACTATCGAACAAGCTATTGATGTGACATTGTATGGTATTGTATCACTATGTATGGATGGTGAACCTATGGCATTATGGTTGTTATTTCTTGATATTCTTATGTATGATGATCTTTCTTATTTATCGATTGTGTGAATCGAAGTGATCATTTTATATATTCTCTTGTGTGGTTCTAACATATTGTGATTCTTTCTTATGATGATTATACGCTATTGATATAATGTGATAATCTTGACTATTATGAAACCATTTTTATAATAATTCACAATTATGTTGAATGATTATGAAATCTGAGTGTATGTCTTTAGAAAAATGGCAAGAACAAGAACTACCTCTACCCCTACTCAAACTCCCGAGATGACCCCTGAAGCAATTCGGAGGCTGGTTACCAATGAAATTGGTGCTGCTTTCGCTGCAAGACCTGCTGAGGCAGCTCGAACAAATGAAGCCCCAAATCAAGCCAACCGGAATGAAACTGTGGTGAATCGCAAATGTGGATACAAGGAGTTCATGAATTGCAAACCTACTTTCTTCAAACGAACTGAAGGCGCTGTTGGCCTTATCCATTGGTTTGAAAGATCTGAAACTGTATTCCTTCTAAGTGATTGCTCGGAAGATTGCAAGGTGAAATTTGCCACTGGTACTCTGCTGGAAGATGCATTGTCTTGGTGGAAAGCTCATGCCCAACCTATTGGCATGGAAGAAGCTTACAAAACCACTTGGACTGAACTGAAGCAATTGATGATGAAGCAATACTATCCAAGGACCGAGATCAAGAAACTGGAAGATGAGTTCTATCATCTAACTACTAAGGGCAATGATCTCAAGACCTACTTCAAGCGTTTCCAAGAATTGAAAGCTCTATGCCCATCCATGGTTTCTGATGAGGTTAAGTTGCTGGAAAATCTCATTGGGGGATTACCCCGAAACATTGAGGGCAATGTTACTGCATCAAAGCCCAAGACCGTGGAAGAAGTGATCACAATTTCCTACCAACTCATGGATCAAGTCTTGAAACATGGATCCGTGCAAGGCAATAACGACAACAAAAGGAAATTTGATGACCGCCGAGGCAACACTTCAAACAACTACCATCACAACAACTCTTTCCATCACAACAATAACCGCAACAACACCCAAGGCCGCAACAATCACAATCAACACCGCAACAACAATCCCAACCCATACCACCAAAACCGAAACAACCACCACAATCAACAAAACCGTAGGCAAGAAGTTACGCGGGCTTATGCTGCTACCCCCGCCACTGGAAGAGGCTATGCTGGACCACACCCTTTGTGCACTCGATGCAACCTGCATCACGTGGGACGTTGTACCATTAAGTGTGGAAAGTGTAACAAGGTGGGCCATACCCACAAAGATTGCCGAAGCCCTGCTACTGGAAGTAACCTTCAACCCATGGGAATAACTTGCTTTGGATGTGGAGAAGCTGGACATGTCAAGAGTAGATGCCCAAAGCTGTACGGGAACAACAACAACAATAACAACAACAACCCTGCTAGAGCAACAGCTTATGTGCTAGGAGATGGAGATGCACAAGAGAACCCGGATGTCATTACGGGTACGTTTTCACTCAACCATCATTTAGCTAAAGTGTTATTTGATTCTGGAGCCGACAAAATCTTTGTGTCTTCTAAGTTTGCACCTTTGTTAAAAGTCACCCCAACTGCCCTAGATACCACTTATGAAGTAGGGCTAGCCGATGGAAAATAGTAGGAACTAACACTATCCTTCGAGGTTGCAACCTATCCTTATCAAATTACCCGTTCGATATAGACCTTATGCCTATTCAACTTGGTAGCTTCGATGCTGTCATTGGCATGGATTGGCTATCCAAGAATCGTGCAAGAATCATCTGTGACGAGAAAGTCGTTCACATCCCTCTCGATGGCGAAACTCTAATCATTCGGGGTAATCGTAGTAAGACCCGATTGAACATCATCTCGTGCGTTAAAACGGCGAAGTACATAGAAAAAGGATGTCACATTTTTCTAGCACAAGTAACGGAGAGGGAGAAAGCGGACGAGAAACAACTAAAAGGCGTCCCCGTAGCTAGGGACTTTCCCGAAGTATTTCCTGAAGACTTGCCTGGCCTTCCTCCTGTTCGGCAAGTAGAATTCCAAATCGAGCTAGTGCTGGGAGCGGCACCTGTGGCACGAGCACCCTATAGATTAGCACCTTCCGAACTACAAGAATTGTCTGACCAACTTCAAGAACTGTCCGAAAAAGGATTCATTCGACCAAGTTCTTCGCCTTGGGGAGCTCCGGTCTTATTTGTCAAGAAGAAGGACGGATATTTCCGTATGTGTATTGATTACCGAGAGTTGAACAAACTAACGGTGAAAAATCGCTATCCATTGCCTAGGATTGATGATCTGTTTGACCAACTGCAAGGGTCAAGCGTCTATTCAAAGATCGATCTGAGATCTGGTTATCATCAACTAAGGGTTAGAGAGGAGGATATTCCGAAAACTGGTTTTCGAACACGATACGGCCACTATGAGTTCCAAGTGATGCCATTTGGTTTGACAAATGCACCGGCGGTATTTATGGACCTGATGAACCGAGTGTGTAAACCCTACTTGGACAAATTTGTGATTGTGTTCATTGACGACATTCTCATCTATTCCCGCAACAAGGAAGAGCATGCGGAACACTTGAAAGCCATCCTAGAGCTGCTCAAGAAAGAAGAACTGTATGCTAAATTTTCCAAGTGCGACTTCTGGATTCAAAAAGTTCAATTCCTTGGTCACGTGATAGATAGTAATGGTCTTCATGTTGATCCTTCAAAAATCGAAGCTGTCAAGGATTGGTCATCCCCTACTACCCCTACCGAGATACGTCAATTTTTGGGTCTTGCGGGTTATTACCGAAGATTTATCGAAGGATTTTCGAAAATCGCTAAACCTCTAACGGAGCTAACCTAGAAAAAGAAGAATTTTGACTGGGGTGAGAAACAAGAGTTAGCCTTTCAACTCTTGAAACAAAAGCTTTGTGAAGCTCCTATCTTAGCTCTACCCGATGGAGTAGAAGATTTTGTGGTCTACTGTGATGCATCACACCTAGGGTTAGGTGCAGTATTGATGCAAAGAAACAAGGTGATCGCTTATGCTTCGCGACAACTCAAAACTCACGAGAAGAACTACACTACCCATGACTTGGAATTGGGAGCCGTGGTTTTCGCTCTCAAAATATGGAGACATTACCTATACGGAACCAAGTGTACGGTGTTTACCGACCATAAAAGTCTCCAACACATTCTCGATCAAAAGGAGTTAAACATGCGACAACGCCGATGGCTAGAATTGCTTGGTGATTACGACTGTGAAATCCGTTATCACCCGGGAAAAGCAAATGTCGTAGCTGATGCTCTTAGTCGAAAGGATCGACCTAAACCTCTTCGAGTAAGATCCTTGGGAATGACAATTAAGTCACCCCTTCCATCAAAAATCCTTGAAGCTCAAGCTGAAGCTCTCAAACCTGAAAACCGTCCCAATGAGAGAATCTTTGGAATGCCGGAAAACGAGAACGGCTTCGTGCAAAGATCGGATGGAACCTTATGTTTTGGCGATAAAAGTTGGATACCACTTTGTGGAGGAATACGGGAACTCATTATGCATGAGTCTCACAAGTCTAAATATTTCATTCACCCGGGATCCGACAAAATGTACCAAGATCTCAAGAAGCTATATTGGTGGCCAAACATGAAATCTGAAATTGCAACGTACGTTGGGAAATGTCTCACCTGTTCTCGAGTCAAAGCCGAATGTCAAAAACCTTCCGGATTTTTAACTCAACCTGAACTCCCATTTTGGAAGTGGGAGAGAATAACTATGGATTTCATAACCAAACTACCAAAGACTGCTAGAGGTTACGACACTATTTGGGTTATCATTGATCGTCTTACCAAATTCGCTCATTTCCTACCCATCAAGGAAAATGATGAAATGGAAACCCTTGCTCAACTATACCTGAAGGAAATTGTATCCCGTCATGGAGTACTGATGAGTGTCTAAATACTCATCATTTTTATACTATCTAGACTGCAAAAACATCTGAAAACACTCAGAAACACATCAAAATGATAAAAATATCACAAACAAGTGTTTTATATGTTTTAAATGCAAAAACATCAAAATCTGGTGAAAAACGTATCAAGTTTGCATAATTGGCAGTTTTAGTCCCTCAAGTTTGAAAATTTGTCAAAACTAGTCCCTGGTAATTCAAAAACTTGTAAAATGTCATTAAAGGTCCTTGGGATTCACAAGTTGTTCAAAATAACCCTTTGAAGTTAAAAATCTCAAAATTACAACTTTAGTCCTTCAACTTTGAAAATTGTCAAAAATAGTCCTTGGTTAAATTAAAAAGTGAAAATTATCAACTTTTAACCTTGTTCTATTTATAAATGGCAATATTGGTCCTTATGATAAACTTTTGGGAATTTACACCTTTAGTCCCTAAAAATCCAAAAATTACATATTAGGTCCTTAAAGTTTAAAAAATGAAATAAAATACAACTTTGGTCCTTGTATTATTCTTATATGGCAGGTTTGGTCCCTTTAAGGAAGTTTGGAATATTAACAAGATCAGTCCCTCAAGAATATAGCTTTGGCATTTTTAGTCCTTGTGGTTATCTAAGCTAACAAACCAAACGAATCAAATATTAATCCAAGTCCCTGGCCCAAATACCCCAAGCCCAAAACCAGTTAACCCGACCCATGTTTTAAAATAAAACCCGCGCCACTATTCATCTCCTTCACCTCCCCCACCTGTGTCCACTCCTTCCCCGACACCTGCTGCTATCACCTCACCAACACCTTTCCACATCACTCCCCACTTGTATACCAACCCCCCTCCACCTCCAACAAAGTCCAAGATGCATTAATTGGATAAACCTGCTTAATCCACTTTTCCCGCCAAAAGTGCCAAGTGCACGTACATGATGAAATCAAAGGAATCAATGGTTAGATCAAGGTGGGATATGTTTTGAGGTTGACAAGGATGCTAAAAAGTCATTATAAAGAAAGGATGACAAGGAGAGGAAAGAACCAAGTAGTGTTAGTTTAGTTTAAGTCGTTTTTTTAATTTAAAAACTCTAGTGTAATTTTAATCTTCCAAGTACTGTTGTTATCAATTTTAGTGTATATTAATCCTTTTTCAATAATAAATTTCAGTGTTAAGGTTCATTTCCAGTTATTGCAAAATTTCAAGTTTAATAATTTTATGATGAGTCGAATGTTGTTAGAAGTTAATGTTTTGGACTCTTAAGTTCATAAAAGCTCTTATCAAGCTTTTGTAAGCTATTAGAAATCTTATAATCCATTTTAGAGTTGAAATCCAAAAATTTCCAAAAATTACCAAGAAATTAGTTAAAAATAAAAAAGCCATGGGAAATGATCAAGAAACCTGTGCAGTGCTTATTTTGGATTTCTTTATGGTTTAGAGCTTATTGGGAAGCCTATAGGAGTGGTCTTGTGCCTCAGTTCTTTGTTTTGTACTTGGACTCTACTTGTAAGCAATCTCTTTAAAAATTGCATTTTCTAGTTTAAATGTTTTAAGTGTATTAATTTTGGTTTAATCTTGTCTCATTTTAGTTAATATAAGATAATCACTAGGTTTATTTCTTTAAAAACTTGTTTTAGTGTCTAAAGTCTCAAAACAGTCCACATAAGGACTGTTTGGATTTGTTGATTAAGGAGCATTCTAGCTTATGCTTGATATTGTTTGTTGTTGTTGCATGTTACCTTAGCTCTAAATAGCTCAGTCAAACACTAAAATATAGTCCTTGTTTAATAAAAAGTCAAATTTAGTTTTAATCCTACCTTGTTGTTAACTGTTAATATTTTAAGTTGCCAAAATCAGTTTACATGCTTAAAAGTTGTTTCCATAGCCATAGATAATCTTATCTCAGCTTATTATAACCTTATAAGTTCATAGAATCAAGTAAAAGCTCATAAAAGTCAAACTAGCTTATTTTTATAAAAAGTCAAATTCTCATATACCTGTTTTTGAATAAACTTAGGAATTTTAGTGTAAGCTCAATATTAGGATTTAGCTTAAATGCTTTTGAGATAGTAAACTTTAGTTGCTCTAGAAAATTAGAAAAATAATAGCTTATACTCAATCAGCTTATTAAGTCATTAAAAATCAGCTTCTTTTGAGTACCCATTTCTGCACATGCCCTGTGCATCTGATCTCCACCACCACAGTGGGTTTCCCCACCACTTTGGTGGGTCCCACAGGCCACACCAGTGGACCCCACTGGTGGTTCTTGGTTCCAAATCACTCACCACCCAGCTGACTACCATTTTCAGCCAAGGTTTTGAGTTTAACACCTGTGGACCCCACTCTTAGATAAGCATCAATTCTGTCCCATTTTTGAGTAAAAACTAGTTTAACTTTGTTTAATTCTTAGCTTAAACTGTTTTTCAGATGTTTAGGATTGTTGGAATAAGTTAGTATTTAGTTAATATAGCATACCCTAGCTTATGTGTTAATTTGGTGGTCATTTGTGGCTTATTGCTTATTTTGAAGTGCTTATTTATAAGCTAATCCACAGCAGTTGCATATTCCTCCACATAAGCATATGTTTTTACATTTTTTATAAACTTAGAATAATATTTTAACATTTTCCTGAATTTTTCAGATTTTTCCTTCACTGTTTGCTATTTTTCTTTATTTTAAATAGTTTTTAATCCTTTTTAATTAGCTTTAAATACTAATAAATTATAAAAAGTTCAAAAAAAATGATTTTTCAATTTTCTTAGGTTAAGATAAATATAAAAGTCATAAAAAGTATTTTTCCATAATTTTCTTAGTTTAAAAAGTATTTTTTAGCATTTTTATTAGTTTTAAATAGTTTTAAATTAATAATAAATACATAATAAGTCTTAAAAATATATTTTCAGTTTTAAAATAAGTTTTATCATATTTTAGATTTTTCTAACTTATAATTTCATTTTTCTAGGTTAATTTTGTATTTTCTTATATATTAGTGTATTTTAAATACTTAATAAATAGTTTTTAATTAATAATAATTAAATAAATAGTTTTAAAAATAATTTTCTTTTTCTTAAAATTTTCTTTCATCATTAGGATTGTAAAAATGTATTTTTCATATTTTTAGGATCTTTATTTCTTAGAACTCACAATTTATTCTGTACGTTTACGTAATTTTATTTAAACGTACGTTTTAGGTTTTAAACGTTCATCACTTTAAAAATAGTGATAGCGTTTATTTAATAGATTTTAACTTTTTAATTTTCTTAATTTGCATTTAAGTCGCTTTAATTTGTAGATCTTTTCTTTAGGTAATTTTCCATCAATAACCTTATTGATCACTATCCTTAGTGATTATTCTATCATCTGAAGTTGTTTAAACACCAATTCATCCTCCGTGGGACTTAACGACCCAGGAATTCCCTATATTCCTCTGATCTTAATTGAATTTGTGTTTTGAGCAGTTTTAAGTCTGTTACGGTTAGCCATTCACAAGTGGTTAGCTTGTGTGATTAGACTTGACTGTTTAGCACCAATCAAATTTTGGCGCCGCTGCCGGGGAGGCTGTAAGCGTGTTTTAAGCATTTCCAGACCCGTACTTGCACATATACCATCGTTTGTAAACAGTTTTCTGTAAAGTTTTTCAAAATCAAAAAGTTCATTAACACTTTTTCTAAAGTGTTAACAACACCAAAAATATTTTCATTCTTTATTTTTATGGCATGTTTTTCAAAAACCCAAAAATATTCATCTTTACCCTCTTACCCTTTTTGATTCTTTATTCCTTTACCCTCTATCCATTTGATTCTAACTTCTTCTATTCTCATGGAATCTCTCGACTACGACGAAATCTGGAACGAAGTTGAAAAACTTCCTACTTTATCACAAATGTCTAGAATTCGTGTTGTTCGTGAAGATCCATTGATTCTGCGTAGGGAAATGGAAAGAGAAACCAAGGTGACAAAGGACCAGGTACTTCCTTTTGATAAAGGAGGTGCTAAATACGTCCAACCTACGGTTATCCAAAGATCTAAACCCTCAATTGCTCATAAGCCGTCTAGAATTGATTCTAAACTTTCACGATTTACGGTTAAAAGCAAACATGCAGAATTCAGACCGGTGACTAGCAAGAATGACTTGCCTAATCTTCACGTTTCTCAAGAACCAAAACCGGAGACCATAACGAAAGTAGTGGAAATTGCTAGCTCTCAGAGCACACCACCTGTCCCACCTCCGGATTTTTCAAAATGTTCTTTGAATCTTAATAGTCATTCAGATCACCATGTTGGTTTTGTTGATTCTTTGAATGAACTGATTCCTTCTCATAACTCTCAAATAGAATCGTTTATTCCTTGTGTCGGTTGTGGTGAGCCTCTTTTTGGTTCACCATGTCGCTGGTGTACGTGTGTACAGTGTGGTAATGATATTCGGAACGGGAGTTGTTTGTTTTGTGGTTCGAGGAATTCATTTGATTATGATCCTAATCCGAACTCATTTAACGACCCCTCAAATTTTTCTAATTACCCACCACAGTCCGACTCATATTCATATAATCAACAATACTGCTGTGAATTTTGTGGAGGTCCTCACCAAGGATTTGAATGTCAATCAGGAAACACGATTGTTTATGAACAGTTTTCCGATGATGTTCAGAACTTTGGATATGACCAATATCCATATGATTCACCAATCCAGGCTCAACAGTTTTACTGTTGTGAGAACTGTGGAGGTCCTCATTTTAGCTCTGATTGTCAAACAGGGAATCCATTTCCTTGTAACAATTACGACTATCCATATCACGACCAACCTCCACAGTGCCAAATGACTCAAATTCCTCAGCAAACCCAACAAGACACTTATCTAGAGCTTCTGGAGACAGTGAAAAGAACTGAGGAGTTGAGTAAGACTGCATTTCATAATGTTCCCAGTTTTTCTTGTGTATATTGTGGGGGTCCTCATGATGATTATCAATGTCAACCTTCCGGTTTGGACAGATCTCCACTCCCACAATGTCCCATCATTCAAAATTCACATGAGAAATCCATGGAAGAATTGCTAGCTGAAGAGCAGGTTGCTAAAATAAATTCCCAAATTGCTTTTGAAAAGTCTATTAGGGAATTAATTGCAAAAGAAAAAGCAGCCAGATCTAGCTCTCAATTTCATTTTATTCCTGATGACAGTGATGATGAGGATACATTTGAAGATTCATCAAGTTCATCAGTGGATATTCCAGCAGTTGAGATTCATTCTCATGTAACTGCCATCACACCCGAAGATCCCACTCACTCTCTGAACATGGGGGATGAGCATCTTAGCACTGTTCCTGAAAAGGAATCGGACGAATTCATAAAGTCTAGTGTTGAGGACCTTGTCCCAATCCCGAGAGAGTCACAGGGAACTTTTGACCATATGTGTGATTCTTCTTCCCCTCTTGAGTGTTCAAAAGATCATTTTGAGACTTTCTCCGATTTTAGCGATGATTGTAAATCTTATGGAGACATTGAGAATGTTGAGGCATCACTTTCACATTGTGATGTTGATCCTCTTTTTGAGGAGTTTACTGATGAACTCACTCACATCATTCCACTTTCATCAGAAAGTGATGATGATCTCTTTGATTTCAAAGCCAACCGAGGAGAAATTGAAAGTCTCCTTTATAATGATCGTTCACTCACTTCTCACCCTAACAATCCAATAGAGAATGTTAATCACCTTGTTCCCGAAACATTCAAAGCTACTTTCACCAATCCTCTATTTGAATTCGAATCTGAATTCACTTGGATTTCTAACAATCCAATCTTTGACGAGGATAGTGATGAGCCCATAATGGAACAAGAGTTCACAAATTCACTTCATGTGAATGATTCTCTTTACGAGGAGTTCTCCTTTGAACTCACTCATATCATATCTCCATCGGAGTATGATAACTTCCACTTTGATCTAGACATAAATGATTTTTGTGTTCCGGAGGGAAATGTTCTCAGCCATGAGAACTTGCTTGATATCAAAATCCCATCCCTCCCACCCAGAATATGTCTTGATCAAATGAGCTTAAATGATGAGATTCATGATCCAGAAATCATGAATTCTCCTATGGATGAAGATGAGTTAGTCATGATTTTCATCATGATTTTCTTTCTTTTCTTCACCTATCCCGTAGCTTCTCTTGTTCTTCACTCCTTTGGGAATGAAGACATTATCTTTGACCCCGGCATTTTCATTCATCATTTTTGAGCCGGTTCTCTGTATATCTCATCGGTGTGGAACTTTCACGTATTTCAATGTTTATACAAACATCTTCAATGAAAGTCCGATGGAGATTGTCTCTTCCACTTACTTCCCCATGAACAAATTAATTCGGGGTCGAGTCAAGCTAGCGACTCGGTAATCAAAATCAGTAGCACACACCATATGGGTTTTCACCCATATTTCTGTCTTCTTACCCCTTTCTACCACCCTAGTGTGGGGGAGATGCCCCACATGTTGTATATAGATCTTAAAAATAAATGAAAATTGTAAATATTAAAAAAGAGAATAAATGTTGTGTTTCTACACTTAGCTAGTAATGTTATCTTTTTACGTTCTAAGTTTCGGCATAACAGCCGGTACTTTGAATATTGAGGACAATATTCATTTCTAAGTGTGGGGGGGGGGGGAAATTCTGGCGAATTTGATCATAAATGTACCCTTTTAGTCCCTTTTTCCCCCAAAATGGCCAAATTTTAAAAATTTTTTAATTTAGTGGAAGTACTATGTACTAAACACAACAAATGGTAATCAGTCCACCATGTCTAACCCACATAAGGATTGGCTAATCCAGGAGCAAACGGCTCTTGGTAAAGATATCTCAAATCCGTTTATGGCTTGCAATTTGCCCAAAATTGTATGGTGTTCAGCTCACCATATCTTTTAACTAGTGAAAAGTTGGCTAGCCCGCAAGTTTATGGCTTGTGGTAAAGGCAGTTGAAAATCCATAATTGGTAATCGGCTCACCAAAGATAATATTGATAATTTATCTAAGAGTTGGCTAGTCCAGAGCAAACGGCTTCTGGTAAAGACAAATCAAATCCGTTAAAAGCTTATGATTTGCTCAAAATCATTTGGTTATCATTGTACCAAGGTTCTTACTTGAACTAAAACAATAGGCTACTCCAGAAGTAATGGCTTTTGGTAAAGAGATAAAATCCATTAACTTTTCATAAATGATTGCTAGGGACTAGCAATATCTTAGTGTGGGGGATTGATGAGTGTCTAAGTACTCATCATTTTTATACTATCTAGACTGCAAAAACATCTGAAAACACTCAGAAACACATCAAAATGATAAAAATATCACAAACAAGTGTTTTATATGTTTTAAATGCAAAAACATCAAAATCTGGTGAAAAACGTATCAAGTTTGCATAATTGGCAGTTTTAGTCCCTCAAGTTTGAAAATTTGTCAAAACTAGTCCCTGGTAATTCAAAAACTTGTAAAATGTCATTAAAGGTCCTTGGGATTCACAAGTTGTTCAAAATAACCCTTTGAAGTTAAAAATCTCAAAATTACAACTTTAGTCCTTCAACTTTGAAAATTGTCAAAAATAGTCCTTGGTTAAATTAAAAAGTGAAAATTATCAACTTTTAACCTTGTTATATTTATAAATGGCAATATTGGTCCTTATGATAAACTTTTGGGAATTTACACCTTTAGTCCCTAAAAATCCAAAAATTACATATTAGGTCCTTAAAGTTTAAAAAATGAAATAAAATACAACTTTGGTCCTTGTATTATTCTTATATGGCAGGTTTGGTCCCTTGAAGGAAGTTTGGAATATTAACAAGATCAGTCCCTCAAGAATATAGCTTTGGCATTTTTAGTCCTTGTGGTTATCTAAGCTAACAAACCAAACGGATCAAATATTAATCCAAGTCCCTGGCCCAAATACCCCAAGCCCAAAACCAGTTAACCCGACCCATGTTTTAAAATAAAACCCGCGCCACTATTCATCTCCTTCACCTCCCCCACCTGTGTCCACTCCTTCCCCGACACCTGCTGCTATCACCTCACCAACACCTTTCCACATCACTCCCCACTTGTATACCAACCCCCCTCCACCTCCAACAAAGTCCAAGATGCATTAATTGGATAAACCTGCTTAATCCACTTTTCCCGCCAAAAGTGCCAAGTGCACGTACATGATGAAATCAAAGGAATCAATGGTTAGATCAAGGTGGGATATGTTTTGAGGTTGACAAGGATGCTAAAAAGTCATTATAAAGAAAGGATGACAAGGAGAGGAAAGAACCAAGTAGTGTTAGTTTAGTTTAAGTCGTTTTTTTAATTTAAAAACTCTAGTGTAATTTTAATCTTCCAAGTACTGTTGTTATCAATTTTAGTGTATATTAATCCTTTTTCAATAATAAATTTCAGTGTTAAGGTTCATTTCCAGTTATTGCAAAATTTCAAGTTTAATAATTTTATGATGAGTCGAATGTTGTTAGAAGTTAATGTTTTAGACTCTTAAGTTCATAAAAGCTCTTATCAAGCTTTTGTAAGCTATTAGAAATCTTATAATCCATTTTAGAGTTGAAATCCAAAAATTTCCAAAAATTACCAAGAAATTAGTTAAAAATAAAAAAGCCATGGGAAATGATCAAGAAACCTGTGCAGTGCTTATTTTGGATTTCTTTATGGTTTAGAGCTTATTGGGAAGCCTATAGGAGTGGTCTTGTGCCTCAGTTCTTTGTTTTGTACTTGGACTCTACTTGTAAGCAATCTCTTTAAAAATTGCATTTTCTAGTTTAAATGTTTTAAGTGTATTAATTTTGGTTTAATCTTGTCTCATTTTAGTTAATATAAGATAATCACTAGGTTTATTTCTTTAAAAACTTGTTTTAGTGTCTAAAGTCTCAAAACAGTCCACATAAGGACTGTTTGGATTTGTTGATTAAGGAGCATTCTAGCTTATGCTTGATATTGTTTGTTGTTGTTGCATGTTACCTTAGCTCTAAATAGCTCAGTCAAACACTAAAATATAGTCCTTGTTTAATAAAAAGTCAAATTTAGTTTTAATCCTACCTTGTTGTTAACTGTTAATATTTTAAGTTGCCAAAATCAGTTTACATGCTTAAAAGTTGTTTCCATAGCCATAGATAATCTTATCTCAGCTTATTATAACCTTATAAGTTCATAGAATCAAGTAAAAGCTCATAAAAGTCAAACTAGCTTATTTTTATAAAAAGTCAAATTCTCATATACCTGTTTTTGAATAAACTTAGGAATTTTAGTGTAAGCTCAATATTAGGATTTAGCTTAAATGCTTTTGAGATAGTAAACTTTAGTTGCTCTAGAAAATTAGAAAAATAATAGCTTATACTCAATCAGCTTATTAAGTCATTAAAAATCAGCTTCTTTTGAGTACCCATTTCTGCACATGCCCTGTGCATCTGATCTCCACCACCACAGTGGGTTTCCCCACCACTTTGGTGGGTCCCACAGGCCACACCAGTGGACCCCACTGGTGGTTCTTGGTTCCAAATCACTCACCACCCAGCTGACTACCATTTTCAGCCAAGGTTTTGAGTTTAACACCTGTGGACCCCACTCTTAGATAAGCATCACATCTGTCCCATTTTTGAGTAAAAACTAGTTTAACTTTGTTTAATTCTTAGCTTAAACTGTTTTTCAGATGTTTAGGATTGTTGGAATAAGTTAGTATTTAGTTAATATAGCATACCCTAGCTTATGTGTTAATTTGGTGGTCATTTGTGGCTTATTGCTTATTTTGAAGTGCTTATTTATAAGCTAATCCACAGCAGTTGCATATTCCTCCAAATAAGCATATGTTTTTACATTTTTTATAAACTTAGAATAATATTTTAACATTTTCCTGAATTTTTCAGATTTTTCCTTCACTGTTTGCTATTTTTCTTTATTTTAAATAGTTTTAAATACTAATAAATTATAAAAAGTTCAAAAAAAATGATTTTTCAATTTTCTTAGGTTAAGATAAATATAAAAGTCATAAAAAGTATTTTTCCATAATTTTCTTAGTTTAAAAAGTATTTTTTAGCATTTTTATTAGTTTTAAATAGTTTTAAATTAATAATAAATACATAATAAGTCTTAAAAATATATTTTCAGTTTTAAAATAAGTTTTATCATATTTTAGATTTTTCTAACTTATAATTTCATTTTTCTAGGTTAATTTTGTATTTTATTATATATTAGTGTATTTTAAATACTTAATAAATAGTTTTTAATTAATAATAATTAAATATATAGTTTTAAAAATAATTTTCTTTTTCTTAAAATTTTCTTTCATCATTAGGATTGTAAAAATGTATTTTTCATATTTTTAGGATCTTTATTTCTTAGAACTCACAATTTATTCTGTACGTTTACGTAATTTTATTTAAACGTACGTTTTAGGTTTTAAACGTTCATCACTTTAAAAATAGTGATAGCGTTTATTTAATAGATTTTAACTTTTTAATTTTCTTAATTTGCATTTAAGTCACTTTAATTTGTAGATCTTTTCTTTAGGTAATTTTCCATCAATAACCTTATTGATCACTATCCTTAGTGATTATTCTATCATCTGAAGTTGTTTAAACACCAATTCATCCTCCGTGGGACTTAACGACCCAGGAATTCCCTATATTCCTCTGATCTTAATTGAATTTGTGTTTTGAGCAGTTTTAAGTCTGTTACGGTTAGCCATTCACAAGTGGTTAGCTTGTGTGATTAGACTTGACTGTTTAGCACCAATCAAGTACCAATTTCCATCATCTCTGATCGTGACAGTCGTTTTACTTCACACTTCTGGAAATCTCTCCAAAAGGCTTTAGGCACTCGTTTGGATATGAGTACCGCATATCATCCTCAAACCGATGGCCAAAGCGAAAGGACTATCCAAACCTTGGAAGACATGCTTCGAGCTTGCGTGATCGACTTTGGAAAAGGTTGGGATAAACACTTACCTTTGGCGAAATTCTCCTACAACAATAGTTATCACGCGAGCATCAAGGCAGCTCCATTCGAGGCACTTTATGGTCGAAAGTGTCGATCACCCGTTTGTTGGGCTGAAGTTGGAGATGCCCAACTCACTGGACCTGAACTTGTCCAAGAAACAACCGAGAAGATTGTGCAAATTCATCAACGACTTCAAGCTGCTAGAGATCGACAAAAGAGTTACGCCGATGTTAGAAGGAAGCCCATGAAATTTCAAGTTGGTGATCGAGTTATGTTGAAAGTATCACCTTGGAAAGGAAAGGTTCGATTTTGAAAACGAGGAAAGCTACATCCTCGATACATAGGCCCTTTCAAGATTCTTGAAAGAATCGGCCAGGTTGCTTACAAGCTTGATCTCCCGGAAGAACTTAGTAGAGTACACCCTACCTTTCATGTCTCAAATTTGAAGAAATGCTTGTCGGATGAATCTCTTGTTGTTTCACTGAAAGAGATTAAGCTCGATGACAAGCTCAACTTTGTCGAGGAACCAATTGAAATCATGGATAAGGAAGTCAAGCGACTTAAGCAAAGTCGCATCCCTATCGTCAAAGTTAGATGGAACTCAAAGAGAGGACCGGAGTACACGTGGGAGCGCGAAGACACCATGCGTGTTAAGTACCCACATCTGTTTGCAAATCCAACTCCGACAACCACCGTAAACTAGAATTCCGAGACAAAATCCTCTTAAGGGGTAGGTACTTTAGCCACCTGGAAAATTTCACTATTTTAAATCTTCATATTTATGAACTAGACTGTTTATCAAAAATTTATTTGATCTAAATTGAGCATTTTAGCATGTACATTTCGTTTCTTGCATAAAAATTTATTCCTATCCGAGTAGTCTTATTTAACCATGCCTAATCTTTACTGATTTCTAAATCAGTCTCACAAGAAAACTTTCTTGTCTTATGAGTCCGCACGCGTACCAAAATAAAATAAAAGAAAACGCGAGGAAATAAAAGCGAACTAATAAAAATCAAAAATTAGGTCATCGTGACAGTTTATTTAAAACGTGTCCGGAAGTATGAATATTATAATTTTTACATTAAGCAATATACGGTTGCGAACCAAACAGTGAAGCACGAAATACATTATGTACAATAACTATACCCAACAAATAATTACTTACTACTTTTCTTTTACTAAATACAAATTTACAAAAAATAAAATAAAAACATAAATCTTATCCCTAACCCACGCCCCCACCCCCTTATCTCCTCTGCTTCTCCGACCTCTGATAAAACCTGCTACCCATCTTCCTCACCTCCATTTTCGCCTCCTTCTTTCCCCACTCCTCTGCGCACGCTGCTCCCCTTCTCCAAAAGAGTATAACCTCCAAACATCTTTTCCAACATCACAAGTAACTTCAATCCAAGAGTAGACATCCCTTTGGCTTATCCATGAGAACAAATCGACAAACCAAGTACCCTTTTGGACCACGGCTGATGACGAAGACCAGAGAGCCACGTGAAGACCCTGATGCCGTTGCTCAAAGGAGACAAGTATCTCAACCCCACTTTCGAGAGTACTAGTCAAACTACCCATCTATACCTCTTTAAATACCCCATCGAATTCACAGGTTGATACCACAACTCACAACAAAATCAAAAACTGAAAAGAGTGCTTGAAGTGTTTTAGTGGTTCATGTGGATTCGGCTTGGCGGGTTTTCTCTAACTTGTTGTTTTTCTTCACCGATATACTCTCCAAAGTGTTGTAAGGCTTCATTGATTTCGTTTTTTTTTTAAATAATATTGTTGTGGCTATTGTTGAGATTTTTTTGTGGTCAAATCTTATTAAGTAAAGTTGTTTATGAATCGACCCATGATAAGTTTTTCGTGAAGTTTGATAGTGAGGCTTTCAAATCCGAATATGTTGTTTACATTGGCTCGAAAAATGGAAGTGTTTAGTTTATTTTATGGCTTATTGATGTAGGATTAGTGTTTACTCAAATTGGTTTGTGCTTGGGGAAAGACCTGATATGGCAACCTCATCCTTGGTTTCGTCAAGGCACTCAACCCGTATATGTCTCATTCTTGGTTTACCCCTTTGACCCGTAATTCGAATCTCACTAAAACAAGGTCTAGGTATATGCTCAACTACCATTTGAGGCACCCCACCCTGTGAAGTCCTGCGTTTGAACCTTGGTATAACCACGACGAGTTTTTAGTATTGTGTCTCTTTTTCTTTTTGTCGATAGTCTCATGTACCAAGTTTCAAATAAGCAGAAAATGATCTACTTATACTCTTCCTTAAACCTGTTGTTGAGATACAATACTATTATGGTCGTTAATCTGATTCGATCCCATTTTCTTCGACTTAGTCTCAGACATTTTTCCACAAAAACTTCCTTGCATTCTGTTTGGCTGCGACGAGAACCCAATCCATGGGTGCTAGTTTCGCTTATGTTGCCACTTAGTACCATCACGAGGCCCGTAAGGGTGATGGTATCGAGCCCATTTTTACTCACTTTAGGTTGTAACCAATTGACAATCATGGTTCCACGTGTGTTACTCAGTTAGCAAATGTCAACATATGATTGTAATACTAGCCAATGTATTGTACCACTAATGTTCCTATTAGTTTCGATATGCACAAGATAGCACCCAAGAGTACCATTTTGTTTAGCTTCGAGTCAATGGAAGTGGATGATTGAGAAAAACTGGTCCCTACCTCCCTGCACTAGGAATACCTGTACTAAAAAGTGCCTTTTTCCTTCATATATCACGTTTGTTTTCTTGGTACTGGTCTTTTCCTTTCCTTCACATATTGGCGCGTTTGGTTTGGCAGTTGGGCCACGGCCCATTACACTTGCTTGATCATTCAACAACTAGGCCAAAGCCCACCTTCTATGGCTGCTAGTTCAGCCCACGTTGAGCCCAACAGATTTCTCCCCCCCCCCCTCTTCACTATCGCATACCACGGCTACGAAACTCCCCCGAATAAACCAACCCGACAAAGTGATCATCTAGATTTTTAAACTATCAACTTATAATCATGAAAATATAAATATATCAAACACTCTTTAATGAAACATGTCACATATTTTCGTTAGTCACTATCCTTTTGAAACGGCGACTTTTATACACTAAACTATGTTTTGTAATTATTAACGATGGTATTACAAATGACTTATATTTACATTTTAGTTACAAACTGACAACTTTACAAATTAATTTCACTATTATCGCTATAAGTGAAACAAAGTTTTCAAACGATAAATTGCATGAGTCTTATATAAACGGAACTATTATTCTCTTTATAATAACGCTTTATTCAAAATATGCATAAACGAGTCATATCTTTTTTAGACCATTTTATCATATAAACAAAATCCATTTTTCTTGTTACGTCCCTTATATATATTTTCTTATAAGCGACGTCATTATGATTTAAATACGATTAATACTTGGTTGCGACATTTTTCTGTACATCATCTCCCGGTTACGACAAACCCAAGACTCACTCGTTTTCTTTATACTTTTATGTATATCTAAGCACTTCCATGAGCCAAAGTTCACCATGTTCAATAATAAAGCGACACACAACATAAATAACTTAAACTTTTGGAGTATATAAATGCTATCAATTCAAAATACAAACGTATTAATTAAAGTATTGGTATACAAACTATAGGTCGCGTGACGGTACTCGGTGCATCATTTACTTGACTTCTTTACTACTCGGATACTACTTTGCTAAGGTGAGTTCATAGCCTCGCCTTTAATTATTTCTTTCAAACCCCGCGAGGGAGATGCATGCTATAAACTAGAACACAAGTCTTTTCTTAAACTGTATGCTTGCCTGATCATTATTATTATAGCCTAAGTTGCCTGCCATAAGTCCCTTACATCATGAACCATTAATCACTTGCGAGTGAATGCGAATATTGTGGATAGTACTATGGGAATTAACGACCCCGACTCGGTTATCGGAAATAACCGGGGCGCACTATATTTGGTTAACTATGGAATTGGCAATTCCATCTCTGAGGGCAATATTATTACTTACACCAGTAATTAGGTGTATGCAGTTAGTTTGGTGTCATGAGCTTAGCGCATAATAATAATCTATGTTTTCCATGGTGATTGTATTCGAAGCAATTATCATCTCTTACTTGTGTTCAACCATTTATTTAAACCTATGAATATCACTCAACTTTTGTTGATCTTTTTAAGCATGTTCATCTCAGGTACTAATTAGAATATCATGAAGGCGTGGAGTGGACGTCATGGGACGCTAGAAGTGGTGTTGTTTTCAATTAAAGTTATCATTTCGTAAACCTTTAAACTATCTTTTATGTAACTTCGAAACATGTGGTATTTCCTTTTGTGTTTCCAAAACTCTGAGTTTTATGAAATGGTAACAACCTTTATTAAAAACGTCTCTTTAGAGTCGTTTTCTGTAACTTATGACTATGATCCTCTAAGTAATACCCCAAATAGTCTTCCGCTGTCAATTTGTGATTTTGGGGGTGTTACATATAGTTAAAGAGTTGTATTGTCAACTTTTAGGTGACAACTAGCTCTAATAACTACCTTGAAGGTGTGGACAAACCTTGAAAGGTTGTCAAACCCGTCAAAGTTCATGTCTATCAAGAGTTTCTCGAATAGGTACGATCTACTCGGATAAGTCTTGGAAGACAAATCTTTTCGATGTAAGACAATTCATATTTCGTCAATTCATGGGTTAAAGTCTTAACATGAGAATTCAATTTGCAATCCATAACATATTTCTTATCACATAATTTTTCTCCCCCTCAAAAATGGCATATAAATGTTATTTTTGACGAAATTTTGATATCGAATATGACCATTTCGAGTTTTGTGGGAAGATTACCACGAAGAACAATTTGCGAACAATGTTTTAAGCAAATACTCCCCCTCAACAAGTGATATTAACTTTTGAGGTTTTGAAAAAAACCATAAGGGGAAGTACTTGTTCTTTTGAGCAAAACTTTGAAAGTGAAAGTTTTGATTAGTTTTACTCAAAAGTATGAAGCTTTCGCTCCTTTTATAAAGATTGTGGCACTGAAGCGTACCACATGGTCCTTTCATGACAAGAACGGGTTGTACACTGTTATGTGTGCACAAGCCATAGTCAGATAATCAAACAAACAAAATCACAATCAAGAGAGTACCCAATGATTACAGACGATCAGCTACTTTCTGAGGACGTTGGTAAGTCAGAATCGGAAAGTTTGGTCATCCTCCCACATAGCTCTCTAACCGTCGCATCTGATCCCGATAAATCAAACTTTCATCAATCCAAGTGATAAACCGACGAACATCCTTGCGATCCTTTGAATTCCATCTCTTCGTCTGAATGTTACCCAACTCAATGTCCTTCAAACGATATGCCAATCCATCTCAAACGATCTTCAGGGTGGCGTCACAGAACTTTTGAATTTCATCAAAAGCCATGAAGCAAGTATGATGATTTTCACTTCGGTAGACAAACCCAAAATTTTGTTTATGAACGATTTTGTACTGAGGTTCTTGATTGATTCCGTTGAAGTGTAGAAGTGGTGCGGTTATATTGAGTTGTTTTTGGTAATATTCGACCCCGAGGTGGAGATCTTCAACACGCTCTTTGATTTGAAGCGTATGAAACCAAGGAGTGCAGTAATATAATTGATCTGACTCTCAGTTGAGGTTCAGGTTGGGCCTCAGGTATATCATGATCCTCACCACCAGTGTATGTATTGTGATTACTAGTTTTCTCCATTGGTGGTGTGGTTTCTGAAACCCTTGGTTGATCAGATGGTGGTGGCTGTGTAGCTTGTTGTGTAGTGGTGAAAACGTGCTTAACCATTTGTCGAATCATTGGATGGAGTTGCCTTCTTAACAAATTTTGTTGTTGACTTAGTTGTTTCATTTGATGATGGAGGTGATGATTGAGATGATGATGGAGGTGATGATTGAGATGATGATTTGGGTTTGGTGGAAGTGTCAAGAGGTGGTTCAGAAGACTATTGAGGTTTGTGTATTGGATTGTCAACTATGTAGTTGTCTGATTCCTTCTTTAACTTTTCCTCTTCAGCTCTAGCAGCTTCTTCAGCCTCTTTTCGCATCATTTCCTCTTCAATCACCAAATTATCATCATCAGTGACTCTTTCATCCTTATCATGATCGTAATCTCCTTCGTCATATATTTCCACATCTTCACCATGCTTTTCTTTTTGCGGTTGTTTTAGTTGTTATTGTGGTTGCTTCATTTCAACAGTTGTAGTGACAGTGACACCCTGATCCTTACCGGGTTGATTAACCGGATCGGATGGGGTAAGAGTTGTTTGCAATGGATATTTCATAAGTGGAGGACTACTGCTTGACCTCCTGCCCTACCGGGTTGATTAGCCGGAAAGGTTGAAGCATTGTAATCCATCCTTTTCTGCATTAATGTCATACGAAATTGTATTTCCTCATCCATTGAATCATACTCATCATCAGGATGACTTTGTGAGCATGGATTTGAATGGATGTTGCAGAAGGATGTCCACAGCAATTCTGCAAGATGATTTAGAGGATATGAGTTTGTTGAAGATGACACGGAGATTGTTCTAGCCAATTGTTTTGTCGTATCCAGCTGGGAATGTGTTTGCCATCCAGAGCTCAGCTGGGGCATTGATGTTTGCTTGATTTGCAGCCATTTTGTGATCTGAGAGACATTAGACAAAAAACATACATATAGAAGCACAATGTGTTTGTTTTAGTCTGATTTATTATCTAATTACATGTTTTATGGTAACATGTTTATGTTAGTCACACGTTCTAAGTCACATTTGTCTAATTGTTTGAAGTAGATGTGATAAGTTACGTGAACGTGTTAATTTTGAAATCTCAAAGTCCAAATCTTCACTTAACACACAACATATTAACTTTTGTAAGCATAAGCGTAACATTAGATAATAGTGACTTATGAGTAACATTTAACAAGTAACATATGCGTAATAGGCCAAAATGAAGTGAACAATGGCTTATGTGTTACAAGGATCCTTATGCGTAAGAAAGGAGCTTACGCATAAGAGTAAGCTAAAGCGTAAGACCAAGCTTATGCGTAAGAGTTTCTTATGCGTAAGACAAGTTCAAAGGCTTTAGGCTTACACATAGGAATAAGCTAGATGTTACGCGTAAAGTTTTACTCGTACGAGTAAAGCTTATGCGTAACAAGCCTTGTTTACGAATATCTTTCCAAGATACGCATAATCCACTGTAGACCTCTTATGCGTAACGTGTTAAACATAAACATGAAAACTTGATTACAGTTTATTCCAATCATCTTATAGATCACAAAACAAGCACAAGAACATACACACATAAAGACTTAGGCGTAAAATTTCTTAAACCCTAAACTCTTAATCTATGCGTAAGAGATATAGCCACACAAATCAAGCAAGAATGTTTCTGGAGTGTCCTAGATGTCACATGAGTGCAATGGAACAAGATTTAACACATTTCCACCACAGAATCAGAAGATTCATGGGAGATGAACCCTTAAAAACCTAAAACTTAAATTCTTACAGTTTAGATGTTTCTGGGCTAATTTAAAGGTTCAAAACATGCATATATACTTATTCTAACACTTTCTTGACTACCTAATAACATATCACATAATAGAAAAACCCTAAATGAGCGCAAGAACCCTAGAATTCAAATTAATGAAATTTAAGATTCAGGATGGTTTTGGATGATTGAAACAAGTTTAATAGACACTAAGAAAGGTTTTAACATAACTCATTTCAATCCAAACACTTTTATGCATAAACACCCAATTCGTTCGAGTGAACAATTTTCCAAAATCAGTTTAAAGAGTTTTAACCGTTGGATTTGAAAGATTTTTTAAATCCTTGTTTAGAATCTTGATCAAAACAATTTAGAACTTACAGATTATGAACAGCTTGAACGGATTATGAACAGTTTTAACCGTTGGATTATGAACCGTTGGTTCAGCTGATGATGGGGTTAGAGGGAAGTTTAGACGGTTATCTCGGGGTTCCAAGCCGTTATGCTCAGAAGCCATGATGAAGAAGTTTCAGAATCAGCTTCCCCCAAAACTGACAACTGTCTTTAGCAGATTTGAAACTTTGATGAAGTCGACATTTCCTCTAACTTTTGAAGTTTTCAGTACGCAGCGGAATTTGCAGAAGTGCAGTAAACCACACAATGTAAATCTGACTTATTGTGGAAAATCCGTTCGGGGGTAACAAGAAATCAACAAAATCTTCTCTCGAATGTAGATGCTTCACACCAAAAAAACCATGAAAGACGAAATGAAACAACTTCCCCCTGAATGTTGCGGTCTATCGGAATAATAATTACCTGTGAGTATGCAATTTCTCGATAAAATGACCGTGTGTAAGGCATCATATCATCATATTTAGGTAAATTCACACATGATAACCCTGAGAAAGTGAGACGACAACACCAAAGTGAGATGTTTGAACCACAAATCGTCTCATTTCTTCCCCCTAATTGAAGAAATCCAATAAGAGTTAGGGTTTTCGCAAACGACATCAAGGAAACGATGAACACCTACACTATCTTCCCCCCGATGTTTTCAATGAATCAGAATCATACACCACGTATGTTGATGATGAATTGGAGACAGCGAAACCATGTATAAGGAGACAGCGAAACCATGTATGTCCAATGAATCGAAAAAATGTGAAGAACCATAAATATCTCGAGAGAATCAACTGCTGATAAAACTTCTCTGTTCATAATATTGATCATCAGCTGTGTCATTGTTGTTGGAAACAGTTTGATCTTCTATTATCAAAGATTTGATTGGAGGTGCATCTATAACAATGGTAGTTGTTGTAGTTTCAGAGTGTATCTGAAATTAGAGTGTTATCAGGTTGTGCAGCGAAAACATTCGATACATCTGAAGCACGACTTTAGAAAGACTCTTTAACCAGAGGAGCAATCAATGTTTCCAATTCTTGACGATTAAGTACAATTTGTGATGCAGCTGATGGATCATGATTTTTTACGGTGAGAAACGGGTCCTACGTTGTTTTGCAGTAAGAGCCATAGCAGTTGTACCTGAAAAGAAAATAGGAGGGGGCAAGATAGAAGAAACATGGATCCCCAAGTGTAACTGGGTTCCAGATGTTAGAAGCATAAAGATGTAGTGTCAATAATCTTCTTGACACCTGAACATGCCATTATGATGATTTCCTTTCCTACCTCAGGGATGGATGTTGTGGGTTTCACACTTGTTTTGATGCAACTACTTAGTATCTTGCCTGTAGGAATCCACCTAAGACCAACAGTGTTGAAAATTCTACCCGTTGGAATCCATATAAGGTTATATCTAGGGGATGTTGAAACTTCTTTAGGGAAGAGTCTGCGTCCTATATTGATCTACCTATTAGGTTTCTGAAATTTTACGTTTAGATCAACGGGTTTATTTCTAACTGTTTGTTGATTAAACTTAGGTTTTGGTTTGCTACTACAAGCAGTGTTATGCAACACACTAGAAGGCATCACACTAGGTCGTGAACCTAAGATTCCATCTTTTTGAAGTAGTGCCCTTTTTCTAGCCTTTTCTAGATCATAGTCCTTTGTATCATATGAATTTTGAATTTTTAAGCTCGGTTTAGACATTGTTTTCGAACTAGTCCTAGACTGGCCAAATGCAACTACTTGTTGAGGTTGAACAAAAACTGGTATAACAGAAACAGAAGCAGTTTTCTTAGGCCAGAAATGTGGAGTGACTGGTTTTGTCAAATGATTATTCTCAACAACTTGGGAGGGAAATCGTGGTTTTGAAGATTTTGAACGTTCATATTTAAAGGCAGTTGGTTGTCTAACAACTGATTGGTTTCTGAAAGGTTGAAGAGACGATTTCCCCAAGATTGTTGGTTTTGTAAACTTAGTATCCACACTCTTGCCAGTTAATCTTCTCAATTTATTTTGTAAAGCAACATGTGCAAGCCCCTTTGCTTGAATTTGAGCCTTTAAATGCTCATTTTCTTTTACTAATGTATCCACACGATTACTTTGTTCATTCAAAGATTTACTATTTGGCTCTGAATTTAAAATTTTGTTTTGCATTTTAAGTTCAAGAGAGATGCAATGAGCCTCAAGTTTTGAAAAATCTTTTTGAAACTGAGCAATGGTCTTTTTGAGAAGAATGTTTTCAGATTCAAGAGTTTGATTTGACGTTTCAGTTGAATTGTTTGTAAGTAAGGGCTCAGACATAAGACAGTTGTCTGGACATTGTGCAACACACTGGTCAACCTCTCCTTCATTTCTGAAATCAGGTTGCTCAGTTTGTTGTTTCGCATCTGTAGGCAGAATATTATCAACAGTAGATTGTACCTCGACCATCTGTTCTGTGTCAGTGTCATAGGTGGGTAAGATATCTTCCTCAACCATTTGTACTTTGTCAAAGTTGGGCTCTGTGTCATAGATGGGTATGATATCTTCCCCTGATCTGCTGCTGTGATCCTGCTTTTCCAATGTTGTAACCTCATTGTCCGCATTACCGACAGTTGAAGTAATCAAAACATTCCCAACAACCCTTTGAGCATTCTGCATTTCCAATGCTAACAACCCTTTTGAGCTCATCAACTTAGTCAGTGACATCCATGTTTTGTTCATTTCCACAAATCTGATGTTGGTAGGTGAGGAGATTTGTGACTTCTGTACAATCATTTGTGCCATTGATGAATACACTTTCTCTACCCTGCAGAAGAATTAAAAAGAAAAGGTGCGAAGTCGATATAACACTCAGAAGGTCGATATAGTGAATTTTTATTTTCCCTCCAAAAATAATTTTGAAAAAATTTCGCTCCCAAAATTTGAAATTCACTATAAAAAATCAATTCTAAGGTTGAAGGAAAAATTTGAGTTTTGAAAATTTTGACGGAAAAATTTGACCGAAAAAATTCGAATTTGGGCCCAAAAATTTGAATTTTTGACCAAAATATTCACAGTTAAAAAAAAATTTGAATCTCGCGTAAAAATTGAACGTTTAGTCTCCCCTAGAAATTAAATGTTACTCAAATTTTACCGCCAAAAAACCTTTTTTTTAATACTTGTGTAGTTGATGGATCTTTGTATTCGAATGAAACTAGATGTTTGTTGAAGAAGTGCTTAGGAGTAGAAAACCAGCTTATGCGTAGAGAGAGGCTTAGGCGTAGATAAGATGCTTAGGCGTAGACAAGTACCTTACGCGTATAAACAAGCTTACGCGTAGAGAGAAGCTTACGCGTAGAAAGAAGGTTACGCGTAGAAAGAAGCTTACGCGTAGGCTTGAGATAAAAGCTTAGCTTAGGCGTAAACCAAAGGCTTTATGCGTAAGATTTCCTTAGGCGTAAGACAAGCTTATGCGTAGAAAATGCTTATGCGTAAAACTAGGGTTTTAACCCAAAAATCCTTTACACTTATCCAGTGTAAAAGATATCCAAAGTCGAAGTGTTTTCAGGCTTATCCAAGCAAGAAAACACTGAGTAAACCAATAGCACTGAAGATCAGACCTTGAAGAAGCTTACGCGTAGAATTTGAATTCTTATGCGTAAAACTAGGGTTTTACTTATGCGTAAGAATAACCAACGTTTGCCAAAACTGAGATTTCTGCCCAAAAGTGTTTCTAAACCAGATTTTTGTGATGAAACAACTTTAATATCACCAAAATAACACAAAAGTGTGAAACTTGATGATCCAAAACACGTATTCACCTTACGCGTAGAAATGAACACACGACTAAAACTAAGCTTAAAAACAATGAAATACACGTAAAGTTTCAAACTTTTTGCCAAAAACTTAAACTTTAACACCAAATAACCTTGAAAGTACAAGAATCTTGAATTTGAAAGTGAAAAAAATAAGGCTTTTAAGCGTTTGAAGATGGGAAACGCAAAACCCACGCGTATACTTTAAAAAACTTAAAAAAACAAGAAAGTTTCACCCAACTAAATGGCGAATGATACCACTGTTAGGTCACTATGTTTGTAACACAAGCATCAATATAAGAAGTATAGATGAAGGATGGATCGGATGAACACTTAACCAAAACACACGAATGAATAATGAAGGTTTATGCTTAAAGTGAAATAGAAAAGTGAACAACCAACTCCCAAATGGGAATTTACAAGATTATTTATAGGAAGGAACTAGGGCAACACACAAGTTCCATTCCTTTCCTTATTGGGATTGGGCCAAGGCTTATGGGCTTTCTACATAAGCTTTGCCATAATTACTAACATAAAAGCCTAATTAAGCTAACTATTACATATTAATTACTAACACTTGAAATCTAGTTTAAGAGTGATTCCAACAAACTAGAAAGATACAACTGGTCATTTTGTTTCCAAGTTTTTTGGGATGATAATGATATTTCACAATTACCATCGAATTTTTACTTGTTTTACACTAATAACTATGAAGTTTGGGAGGACCGGGATCCTCCCCTGCCTTCACATAAGTCCGCCATTGGTCATATGTGGTGTGGACAGTGTGACGATGTCCAACATTTTTTTTAATTATTCTCTATACAAAAATCATACACAAAAAGGATTAGATTGGATTCGATTGGATCGGATCGGATCATTACACTCTTACACTAATAAAATATCAACTTTACTCGTAAAAATAATTTTTAATTGATTGAAATAAAAATTAAGCATTTACGTTAAGATATTCCAAAATGAGAACATGAATGGAGTATAATTTTATGGAATAAAGTTTTAATTACGGTAGCTTGGACATTTTATAGTACAAAGTAATGGTAAAAGACTCGAAAGTAACTTTTTTAACCGTAATTTTTTTCAAGAACCCTTTTCCTATAAAAACGTGTAGCTTCTTAAAAAAGATTTAGGGTTCTCCACATTATTTGAAGTACTTGCTTGATGAATGCTTTTCTTACAAAACGTCTTATTTTGTGATTAAAACTTACATAAAATGCGTTTGCAACAACTTCTTTTTGCGAAGGAGATGTTTTTGTTAGGGATTTAATTCATACAATTGACGTATAATCTTTCAAATGTATTGTTATGGTACGTGTACTCAAAAAATTTACTCGTGTGGTACCTTAACTTTCATTTTTATATCAATATGATACATGGCTGACATGTAAACCGGCTGAAGCAGCTAAAATGATATATTTTTTTTATAGGAAAATATGTCCCTTGCGATTTTTTCAAAATATGTCATTGTCCGATTTTAGTCCCGATTGCAAAACTCTTTTTCAACCTCTTCTCCCCATCTTCATTTAATTTTTCCAGTCACCACCATTTTTTCTAATTAGTTCAATTTCAAATGTCGATATATATATATAATAATTATGGAAAATTAATAAATACCTAACTTTATCATTTTTCAAAAAAAACAAATATACCCCTTCTTTTATCAAAAGGTTCTAAGCAACAATGAACTTTGCAATATTTACGAACTACTTGCGAAATTTGAAAAAATCGCAAGTTTGTTTACAAAGATGGTGCCGATGCGATTTTTGTATAATAATATGTATTTGGAAGCCTAAATGATACAAGTTTAGATAATTAAAACATATTGTATTACTCTGCACTAGTTTTAGAACCTTCAAGAAGCGGGGAGCTTTGACATAAGTCGTACTAACTGGGTTTGTCACAGTTCGATTTACTTGTTTAATTGTCCTTTAAATAAATTACAAACTACAACAATAACAATAAATGTTGCCTTTTAAAAACAAATATAAAGTTTATGGAGTATTTGTTATATAAAGTTTAAGATTAGATATTTATAAAGTTTTGAGTTTAAATGTAAATTTTATTTAACCAATTAAAATGTAACGTTATTTTAAATTTAACCCTTTAAGCCAAGTTACCCATGTTTTTATGCGAGTTAAACTTATTAAATTGAATAATATGAGTCGTTATTGAACGTGGGTAGTAAAAAAATACTTTTTGAGACATCCTTACGTAATCTCGAGGAATAACACGAGTTGTTCATATATATACAATCTTATTTATTCATTTACATATCACAGTAATTTGTGCTTTTATTTTTATTTATAATTATCTATACTACTTTATAATGCATTTAGGCCTTCTAAAATTAGAATGCTTAAAAATTAAGCCTTCTAATTTTAGAATGCTTAAAATTAAGATAATGAGCTCCAATCATGAGATTACATGTGTCACTTCTTAACAAACTCCAAGCCTAACTTCTAACAAACTCCAAGCCTAACTCCTAACCACCAAAAATTAAGATAAGGAGCTCCAATTATAAAATGACATGTGTCACTTCTCAACTAAAAATTCATCTTTATTTTCAAATTAAAATATTTTTTTATCTACTTATTTATATTATAATCTAATTTCACCATATTTTCTAAAATTTTATGCTCTTTAATTCAACATCCATTTTAATATATTTTTATGAGTTTTTAGTTTTTATATTTTTAGTGGGTTTATTTTATTTTAATTCAAATTTTTACAACTTTAACCTTTATTCCATTTATTCCAATCATATTATAGTCATCGGGTACCCGCCGCCGCATTGCGCGGGTACCCTTCTAGTGTTATTATGTGTATATAAAGTTTAGGGGATACAAACTTTAAGGGTATTTATTGAGTTTTATAGAGTTACAAAAACTAATGGAAACTTCTAAGTATAATTAAATCAATATAATTTATTTACAATTTAACATTTAAAGTTTTATTAACTCTCTTTCGTATTTTATTCTTATATTTTTGACACATTAGACGTTGAGCTTTTTTTAATAAAAAGAGTTTTTTTTTTTTTTTTTTTTTTTTTTTTTTTTTTTTTTTTTAATACATGTTGACCAATTGGTTTAATTCTGACTATTTAAGTGGCCAATAAGAAAGTTTGATTTTACAATTGAGCTCTCATAACGGTTGATGCGTATGATTCATTTTCAATTAATTCTTTTCCGTTATTGTATACTTTGTAAAAGATTTAAAAGTTTAATGCAAAATTTTGATACATTGTAACAAAAGAATATTTTGTGTAACAATATTATTAGAGATTTATTCTTTGTATCAAATCTGATGTAAATTTTATCACAAACAACTAAAAAAACTATACTATAAAGACAGAGTCGTTCCGTTAATTTTAGAGGCCTTGTGCCATTATAACAAAGTAAACGGTTGACAACCCATCTCTTCGATTTCGGTGCCACTGTGCTGTAGTCACAAAGTGTGGCTCCTGAATTTAAAGTATTTAATATGTATAAAAAATACTGCAAAATGCTCAATAAGTTACAAGAAAATATTGAAACTCAATTCAGATTTATCACAAATGTACTATTGGATCATCTTCGATTTTTAAATCAAATATATAAGTTTCTGGTATATAGAATGCGTAATTGTGTATGATTTGTGATTAATTTTTCAAACAAGGGTTGAAATGACCAATATAAAAAACTCTACTATATTTTTAAGAAATGCAACTTCCTAAATATGGCAAAAATTGTAAAAACTAAATACTTTAGGAGTGCAACATGGCCATGGCACAAAGTCATCATCTTATTCGTATTATCATCTTCTTCCTCGTTAAAAAACCTCCGGTTCAGCTGTTCTTTCAAATCACTTTTAACATATCAATATTACATGACATTCTACATGAATCAAACTGTATAGTGCTTTTGGACAACCTATCATCAATTTTAAGCCAAAACAGAACTAAAACAGCCTTAAAGTTCAACATATTTTGGGGCCCCTGAAAAATGAAGGCCCTGTGCGGTCGAGCACCCTGCACATGCTCAAATTCGGCCATGTATAGAGATAATAAAGGAAAAAACTGTGTTGATAAATTAGCTAAAACACATTGTTTAACTACGTCATAGAGTGATTGGACTTGATGTAATGGTGGGTGGTGCACCAACAATGGTGATTCCCCTTTACACATCATCCCCAACTGCGGGCAAACCCTATTTTTGCATTGGTTTTGGTGGCACACTTTTTTGTGTGTGTTTGTATGTATGTTTGTATAAATTAGAGTATTTTTATGTGTTTCTTTTAGTGTTGACCATTAAAAATGTTTGATGGTTTATTTGATTGTATGCTGAATAATGATGCGGCGCGGACGCGAAGTTGGTGACTTTCATGAATGTTACACCTAATCTTAGCTAGGATAAACATTAAGTCGACTAATTACTTTTTTTTTAAAACAACAATATATTAGACCAACAAAAAAACGATACAAACAAACGGCATCACTCCTTACCAAACAAGACGATTAAAGAGAAGGAACCTTAAAATAAAAGCACAATTACAAACCAAATCAATCCCGAAAGTCGACTAATTACTTAATTAGAGACGGCTATTTAGATTCTAGTACCCTTAGCTTAACTATTAAGATCACATTTGGTTTAACTTATAACCAAATGTAAATGGATGATTTGCTTAAAACTTGTGTACGAAATTATGTCTAACAATATTATTGCAATACTAGCAGGATACCCGCGCGATGCGGCGGCGGGTACCTTGTGAGTAAATTTTTCGGCGAACAAATGTTATTTTGTTTTGGGCGGCTGGATTCAAATTTATGTTTTGGAAGTTTAATTAGATTGTACATTGTGGTTAAATAGTTGTATATTTTGGTGAAAGGGTGAATTAAATTGTGTATTAATTGTATGTGTTGAATAGTGTTTTTTTGTTTTATTTGTGCTTCAACTACTTGTAAATTATGTTTTTTCACATGTATTTTTGAATGAATGGTGTTTTTAATAGTGTATTAATTGTAATATATGAGTAGTGTGTTTTTAGTTTTATATGTGCTTTAGATACTTGTAAATAATGCTTTCAATATTGTATTTGATTAAAATTCTATATATAGAAATCTTAAAATAATTAATATGAGAGAAATGCATTCCTCTATTATAAGAGCACTCCCATCCATAACACCATAACACCAATAACACCGTCCACGTCAGCGCCACATCAGCTTTAACATTTAACATTAACATCCCCAAAAAACACTCTCATCCATAACATCCCAATAACACCATAACACCAATAATATTTTATATTTTCAATTTCAACCCCTAAACTAAAACAAATATTTCATTTATTAAACTAAAACAAACATTTTATTAAAACTAAAAACATATTACAATATGTGATTAAAAATAAAAATAAAAAAATACAACGAAATAAAAAAAAATACAACGAAAAAAAAACACCCACTTCAAATAAAACGTTACAACAAATTAAAGGAAATACGATCTACGGACGAGGTTTCAAGTTATATTTTGCGATGATTCGATCTTTTTCGTCATTGATCCACCGCACGACCATTGGATCTTGCCCGTCAGTAGGCGCCATAAAAAACTTGATCTCTTCCAACCTTGTTAATGTGAGATCTCTTTCCTGCGTGGCCCGATACGCCGCTTCGGAGGCTTCTCGTTTGATACGAAACTCGTTTGCCATAGTTTCTGTAAAATAAGCTGACGAGCTCGTTCCTCCAGTGCTTGTTCCCCCAGTACTTGTTGTAGTCTCGGATCGTGCTTTTTTGGTAGCACGTTTCTTTCCCATGGGCCTTGGTTGTTCATCATTACCAAACAAAGCCTCGTTTGTTTGGCTTGGGACTTCGCCGGTTAAATCAACCGGTTTCGGCGTCTCCCATTTATTATAATGACGCAAAACATCCCAAGCGTCATCGAGACCAAACAGTGCTCCTCTGTTTTCCTCACGATACCATTGCTTTGCCCGTTTCATCACATCCACCTCACTTTCACCGCTTCGTTGATCCCGTTGCGCACGTACGTAACAAGAGTTTAACTTTGTGCATATCCTGTTCAACGTTGTCCATTTGCTTGACATCATGTCCTTGGTGCGCCGTTGAAAGTTGAGTCTATTGAACTCATTTCTGACCCGATACCAAAACGTATCTCTAGGTTGGCACTTTCCAACTTTTGGATCCTCCGAAACAGCTATGTAACACTTTTCAAGTAATGCTTCCTCTGCTGAATTCCAACGATTGGTAACGACAACCTCATCATCAGAATCAATTGGTTCGGGCTCGGGGTCTTTGGATTTTTTGGATTTTCGCTTAACACGACCTTTTCCTTTTTTTGGTGGAGATGTGGGTGTCTCAGCAACATCTTGTGTTTCAGTTTGTGATTGAAGAAAGTATCGTCGTTGCCTCCCGACATTGTTTTTTTTTTTTGCAGTTAATTGAAGTTGATAGATTGAGAGTATTGAGAGGATTTAGAAGTGGAAGTGTGAATACAAATGGTGTTTTGATTGTGTATTTATAGTGGTAAAAAAAGGTTTTTGATTTTTTTTTTATCAATTCTAGCCGTTAGGGACTAAAAATGAAATTTTTTTTAAAAGTTAACGGCTAGTAGCCGTTAGAGGGACTAGATTTGAAATTTTTTTGAATTTTTTTTCTGCCCCTTAACGTGTTGCGTTTATGATATATAAAATAAAATAAAACATAAAGACATCAAGAGTACACAGCGGAAGACTTAAGATCATAACAAATAAATTAATTAACTAAAAGTATGCGTAACGTACCTCTTGCGAATATCAAATCCCTCGAGCAAAGTAAAACCACCCTCGAGCAAAGCAAAACAAAGAAGTACTTATTGGTGTAAGAATAATGTCTTACAACCACGTTCTTGTACACACGAATTAACCAACGAATCAAGCGATTGCTAGATCTAACACAAGTCCTCGTATATGCAAAAACAAAACCAAACTCCCTAACAAATGGGGTGTTCGGCCGAGCAATGCAAGAGAAAGAGGAGAGGAGAGGTCTAGGGTTAATTCAATGCACAAAGTGTGAGAAAACCCTAGAACCTAACCCTCTTTATATAGTAGATGGAATACTTTGGGAACAAGTTAAGGATTTGGGTTGGGATTACCCTATGGCCGGCCATGAGACAAAGCCCAAAGAAAACCCATAACTTTTTCTTTCAAGTTTTTCCATTACTAGTCCTTCTCTTTTCATTTAACGGTCGTTAGTCATTTTTCCGTTAAATAAATAACGATCGTTAACCGGACTTAATGTGCAATAATTAATCGTAAACATAAACATTAATTATTAACTTTAATTCTCATTCGCTAATGTGTGCAATCCCGTGGTCACGAGTTCGAATCCGGACATTCACATGTTTGTAAATATATACATTTCCAACAGCTCCCACTTGGATATGTTTACAAAACGTGAAATGACATTGGTTAGCGTCTAGCAACACGCCAATGCCCCCGGTACAACTCGTGTATGGTTTTCTGGAGAAAAACCAAGTTTGATGATTCATCATCATATTCATCATTTTGTTTCTAATACCATGTTAATAAGAATATGGATCTTACTCATTTCTTAATTAACTATTCTGTTTCTCGCTTTATATGATTGAGTAAGATTACCAATTCTTCTGAACAGAAGACCTTGGGTATGGCCATACAAACATCTTAACAATCCTACGAGGGGCCCAGTAGTATTATACTTCAAAATGAATTTGAAGGAAACAAATCCCATTTTGACTACAAGCAGGATTCATAAATTTCGCAACACTTCTGAAAACAACCCTTATAACTACCAATTACGTGTAGCGTTAGATTGCTTCACAAAAATGCACTACATCCATGACATATCTCTTGTATCTCAAGTCAGAGGATAAATATTCATGATATACTTAATGACAAAGATCCATAAAGTATCATCATGTAAGTGGGATAAGTCCTATATTCAATTCATTGAATATCATCTGAAATTAGTCATGCTACGCATCAATATACTTTCAAGTATATTTTAACTAATACTCAGATTTGTCTTAATTCAATATCATTCCCATGTTATTGATTGACAACGGACTATTTAGAATAACTTAAGTTATTCAAGGATTTAAACATGTAAATATAGGACAACATCATAATAAATGAATAATAAACATAACAAAAATACTTTATTTCATTTCAATAATAATGTTTACAATATCCTTTTATCTAAAATACTTAGTCACCGATGGGCATGAAACTACTAGCTAAACGAAGTCCAAACTTATCAGACAAATGATTAAGTTTTTCACCAGGCAAGGCCTTCGTTAACGGATCTGCTAGGTTATCATCTGTGTGAACTTTGAGCAACTCAATTTCACCTATCTCGACTTGCTCTCGAACATAGTGATATTGTCTAGGATAGTGTCTGGTGCCCTTCATGACTCCAGGTTCATGGGCAAAAGTAATTGCAGCTGAATTGTCACAATATACTTTAATAGGATTTTCAATCGACGGCATAACACCAAGCCCCGAAACAAATTTCCTTATCCAAACAGCTTCCATGGCAGCCTCAGACGCCGCTATGTACTCACTTTCTGTAGCAGACATCGCAAGTGTTGTCTGTTTCTTACTCTTCCAATCCACAGCACCTCCATTGATGACAAAAATGTAACCCGTTTGAGACTTCGTATCATCTTTGTCACACTTCCAGGATGCATCGCAGTAACCTGTAACAGACAGTTCTGCTTCTGGATTTCCTCCATACACTATGAACATATCTCTTGTAGCCCTAAGGTACTTGAGAATATGCTTAACAGCAGTCCAGTGAATTTCACCCGGATTCTGTTGATACCGACTGGTCAAGTTTTGAGCAAACGCCACATCAGGCCTTGTGCATCGTACTGCGTACATGATAGATCCTACAGCCGAAGCATAAGGAACTTTCTTCATACGCGCCACCTCTGCAGGTGTTGAAGCACAGCCTTGGCTGCTCAAACCATGATTTACTTGCATTGGCAAAAAACCCTTCTCGGAATTTTGCATATTGAATCTCTTCAATATTTTGTCAATGTAAGCACTTTGGCTTAAACCAATTAGCCGCCTTGATCTATCCCGGTAGATCTTGATTCCGAGTATATATGCTGCTTCCCCTAAGTCTTTCATCGAAAAACATTTACCAAGATAGGCTTTCACCTCATTTAGACTTGGTATATGATTTCCCATGATTAATATGTCATCGACATACAGAATAAGGAAAGTAACACGACTCCCACTAGCTTTGTGATATACACATGGCTCATCAAGATTCTGAGTAAATCCAAAACTTTTGATTTCTCCATCGAATCTTTTATTCCATTGCCTTGATGCTTGCTTTAGTCCATAAATGGACCTCTTAAGCTTGCATACACGGTTAGGAAACAATGGATTCACAAACCCTTCCGGCTGCGCCATATAGATGTCTTCATCTAGACGGCCATTCAGAAAAGCGGTTTTGACATCCAGTTGCCAAATCTCATAGTCATAGTGTGCAGCTATAGCTATGAGAATCCTAATAGCTCTTATGTCCGCTACAGGAGAGAATGTCTCCTCGTAGTCAATGCCATAGGTTTGAGTAAAACCTTTAGCCACCAGACGAGCCTTGTAGGTGTGTACATTGCCATCCATGTCAGTTTTCTTTTTGAAGATCCACTTACTCCCAACGACCTTAGCCTTGGGAGGAAGGTCAACTTCAATCCAGACATCATTATCTTTCATGGATTGCATTTCCCCATTCATAGCAATCTGCCATTTATCCTTTTCAGGATCAGCCATAGCAGCCTTATAGTTGGCAGGTTCATTAAGATCCCCAACTATATTTTCCTCCACCTCTACGTTAAAACATAGACGGTCAGGTGCACGTATAGTCCTTTCAGACCTACGAATGGGAACAACTTCAGGAGGAGCACCTAAGCTTTCAGGTTCTTCTTGAAGTTGGCTAGTGGTTTCAGAAGGTGTTGTATCTTCTTGATCATATTCCAGATCATATACTCTCCCACTGAGTTCTTGAGATATGAGATTCCTTTCAAGGAAATCTCCATACCTAGCCACGATGACTTTGTTCTCAGTAGGGTAGTAAAAGTAGTAACCCATAGTTTCCTTAGGGTATCCTACAAAGATACACTTAACAAATCTGGCTTGGAGCTTATCAGGTGTGTCACGTTTAACAAACGCTTCACATCCCCAGACCTTTAAGTAAGAAAAGTTGGGAGCTTTTCCAGTCCATATTTCATATGGAGTTTTAACAACCTTCTTAGTTGGAACCATATTCAAAATGCGAATAGCAGTTTCAAGGGCATAATCCCAAAAAGTAAAAGGTAGAGTCGTAAGTTCAAACATTGATCGTACCATGTCAAGTAAGGTACGATTTCTCCTTTCAGATACACCATTTTGCTGTGGAGTATAAGGAGATGTGAGCTGCTGGATAATTCCACACTCAGCTAAGTAATCTTTGAACTCTTGACTTATATACTCACCACCTCTATCGGATCGAAGAGCTTTAATCTTCTTTCCAAGTTGTAATTCTACTTCACTTTTGAAAACCTTAAATGTTTCAAAGACTTCATGTTTATGTTTAAGTAAATAAACATAACCATAACGACTGAAATCATCCGTAAAGGTTAAGAAGTAGACAGCACCACGTTTTGACACATGTCTAAGTGGACCACACACATCAGTGTGTATCAATCCAAGTAGATCAGAAGCCCTTTCCACTTGTGGTGAAAATGGTTTCCTTGTCATCTTCCCAGCAATGCAAGACTCGCATTTGTCAAATGATTCATCATTGACCGTTTGTAAAAGCCCATCGTGTTGCAGCTTTTCCATGCGTTTCTTGCCAATATGGGCAAGGCGACAATGCCAAAGATAAGAAGAGTCACAGTTCGACTTGCTCTTCTTATTGCTAATGCTATACAACGAATTATTTTCATTGGATATACAACCATCCATATCAATTTCAAACACACCAAGCATAGGAATTGCATTAAAGTAAAAAACATTATTTAAAGAAACTGAAATTCCATAACTTGTAAAAGTGTGCACAAAACCAATATCTTTTAACAAAGAAACTGAAATGACACCCCTAACAATGGAGGGTGCATAATGACAATTATTTAGTTCTAAAATTAAACCCGAAGGCAACACTAAATCAAAAGTCCCTATGGCTTCGACAGCTGCACGCTTTCCATTTCCAACGTACAAGTATCTCTCTCCACAGGTCAGCTTCTTCGCCCCTCTAAGTCCCTGCGATGTATTACAGATGTGAGTACCACATCCTGTATCATATATCCAGGAATTTAACTTATGAGGAAAAGAAAATAATTCAAACATAAAAATACCTGATGAGCTAGGCACCATCTTATTTTTATTCTGAAGGCACTCATTCAGATAAACTGGACAGTTCCGCTTCCAGTGACCCGGTGAGTTGCAGTGGTGGCAAGACAAATCCTTCTTAGGATTCTCCTTTTTCTTTCCAGGGTTCTTCTTAGGAGCTGGTGGGATGACAACTTGTTTCCCCTTTCCTTTTCCTTTCCCTTTCTTATCTGCTTGCGGCTTAGGCTTATTCACCCTACCACCCTGTATAGCGAGCACAGCAGGTGTAGGAGCCTTCTTTGGCAATCTCTTCTCGTAGTCTACAAGCATTGCATGTAACTCATTCACTGTCTTCCCCGTGCAATGCATGTTAAAATTACGGACAAAATCACCAAATCGTTCCTGATTAAGGGAATGATTGATGAGTCCGACACATACATCGTTCGAGTAACAACAGCCGAGCTTCTCCAATTGGTCCAAGTGATGTTTCATCTCAAGGACGTGGTCGGAGACAGATTTGCCAACCTCCTGCCTGCAGCTGTGAACTTTTTCAATTAGTTCATACAGTTCAGCTGCCGGTGGCTTCTCAAACATACGTTTGAGTTCATCTAGCATGCTCATAGGCGGATAGTGCTCAAATTGTTTTTGCAATTGAGCAGACATCCCCGAAAGCATTAGACACGCCACATCATTGTGCTTCTCATATTCAACACGATATGCCTCTAATTCAAGAGCAGTTGCCGTGTTGGGAGGAGCTTCAGGCAGAGGTGTAGTCAAAATTTCAACCCTTTTGGCAACACGAAGGATGATCCTAAGTGAACGATGCCAATCATTGAAATTAGGGCCAGTCAGCTTGTCCCTTCCAATCATATCTTTGAAAGCGGCACTCAGTAAGCTCATAGTGTTATCAGATTGAGCCATCTACAGAAAAAGTTCAAAAAACCATCATTAGTATTTTGATAATTTTCCTTTTCAATAAACAATTAAATACCCAAGGTTCATATTCATATAACCAATTAATATTTATTGAAAACTAGGATCCAAATTGTCATAATCTCATCACATCAGTTGATCTGTTAGTGATGAACCTTATACAGAATGGTAGAGCATTTGCTCAATTGCCAATTTCAATTGCAATTCCTAGATTTATGGGATTTACATATAGCCAATATCAATCGCCATGTAAACATGTTTTATCCCATCTTATGCCTTGAGTTGCCAGTTCTCACTGCCTAACTCAATTAAGTTGTCCAACTTAAGAAACTGCAAAATCGTCCATGCCCGTTCTCACGACACGTGGACATTTTACCCTTTGATTAAGATCTAAATCACGTTCTCACGCAAATAGAAAGTAATCTTAGGTGTTTCCGTTTCGTTGGATGGCATATAACTTAAATTAAAGGGTAATAGTTTTGATGTAAAATCAAATATGTACAAAGATGTCATGCATTCATCTTTGTAGCATAGTTTTTATTAAAACATTTATATCTTGTTTTAATGTATAAGCTTTTCATCATCAAACTTTAATTGAGGTATTGGGATCACCAATCAAGGAATTAATGTTAATTATCATCCATTATACCGTACTTTTGCATAAGTGTAAACACTTAGTGTTTCGGATAATTACCACCTAAGTGGCGCATGGAATAAACACGAATTCGCCCTTAAGATGAGCTTGCACATTTAATGACTTACTAAGTAGCTCCACTCGAACTTACAGGGGGCAGAGGACCAGGTACGTGCTAAAGCACAACCTTAGACATCCATTCAGTGTGACTGTGCGCACTTCTTTAAACCCCTTTTATTAGTTCATTCTCATGGGTGAGCCGTTCAGTCATTTGTACCAAAGTCAGCAATCAATTAAACGATTATGATTACTATTCTTAAAAATACATGTTTCACCATTGTTTATGTCAGTTTATTTTTCTTTTAAAAATACCCTTGTTACAAAACACAAACAAGCAAGTATTTATAAAAATAAACAAATAAACAATGAATACATAACAAATAAAAGTCATGCATATCAAATAGCCACATGCAAACGGTTTTGATAAATCTTATTAATAACCAATTTTATAACTGTCAATATGCATATATTTAATTAAGACTTCCACCCGTTTTCATCTATGTACAAGGTGAACCACATGCATCGATTCATCGATTGCGTAAGTCAAAACTAAATATATACCACATAGCACATAATTGATTAAATTAATAATAATTGAGGTCTTCCCCAATTTAAGATCTATCATTATTTAATGTATATCACTTAAAACATGAAAGACATACAATAAACAGATCCATGATAAAACATGCAGATAATTATCATGGATATAAATTACACTTAACAATTAATGCAATTAAACAGAGTTACGCATATACACATAAAGTTGCATGCATCTTAGGGTTTCTAATCCAATTAAAACAATAGTTTACAAAACCCTAATTAGGGCACCAAAAAACGCCCCCCTCAAAATTAGGGTTTAGGTTTTGCAAACCCTAGATCTAAGCATACAAATAATAACACATTCATGTTTATTTTAATTATGCGTTTCAGTAATTAATTACTTGTTATACAAGGCTCGTGATGCCACTGTTGCGTTTATGATATATAAAATAAAATAAAACATAAAGACATCAAGAGTACACAGCGGAAGACTTAAGATCATAACAAATAAATTAATTAACTAAAAGTATGCGTAACGTACCTCTTGCGAATATCAAATCCCTCGAGCAAAGTAAAACCACCCTCGAGCAAAGCAAACCAAAGAAGTACTTATTGGTGTAAGAATAATGTCTTACAACCACGTTCTTGTACACACGAATTAACCAACGAATCAAGCGATTGCTAGATCTAACACAAGTCCTTGTATATGCAAAAACAAAACCAAACTCCCTAACAAATGGGGTGTTCGGCCGAGCAATGCAAGAGAAAGAGGAGAGGAGAGGTCTAGGGTTAATTCAATGCACAAAGTGTGAGAAAACCCTAGAACCTAACCCTCTTTATATAGTAGATGGAATACTTTGGGAACAAGTTAAGGATTTGGGTTGGGATTACCCTATGGCCGGCCATGAGACAAAGCCCAAAGAAAACCCATAACTTTTTCTTTCAAGTTTTTCCATTACTAGTCCTTCTCTTTTCATTTAACGGTCGTTAGTCATTTTTCCGTTAAATAAATAACGATCGTTAACCGGACTTAATGTGCAATAATTAATCGTAAACATAAACATTAATTATTAACTTTAATTCTCATTCGCTAATGTGTGCAATCCCGTGGTCACGAGTTCGAATCCGGACATTCACATGTTTGTAAATATATACATTTCCAACATAACGCGCGTTAAAGGGATAACGCAAGGGGAGTAACGCTGTGACACAAACACACTTCCAAGGGTAATAACGGGCCAACGCCGTTATTAGTGGGTATAACGCCGTTTCGGCGTTAACAATGGAAGTGCTCTAAGTAGTATAGATATAGATACGTGAAATTAAAAAATTAGAATTAAATGACCATTAATTGTGTTAATATGTTACTAAGCATGTGACTAATCGTGTCTTAGCTCACAATAAAGCATAATTATTAGCCACGTGATATTGAAGGAAGATCAGTATGCGGGGCTAGTTTGATGGTAGGGACCAAAGCCATGGGTTGTCTGGTAGGAGTTAGTGTGTGGTTGCAGCCAGAAGCTACAAATACAGGAATCTTTGTCCCAACAAATGAGTTTTTGTTCTATGTGAGAAGATGCATGTTAGCCTTATCATGTACCATCCTACAACCTTCTTATCTTCATGACATCTTTCTTGCCACTTGTTTGAAAAGTCACACGTTTTCTTTTTCCTATTTTCCCCAACATTTCCTCCACATTAGTAACATAAGAATTTATTTTTTTGAACTTAACATAAGAATTTATTGAAAATTGATAAAAAGCAATAGAATAAAGTTATCTATTTTATACTCCGTAGGAAACAAGAAGCATTTAGGCCGGGCACAATCGAGATTTTTAAATCAGTCGGTCAACAAAAATCACACACCTCGACCGATGTTGACATCGGTCGACTCGGTTGTGTCACCCGGTCATAACATCGGTCCTCAAGCCTTAAAACCCAATATCGGGTGAGCTTTCGACCGAATTAAAACTCACTCCCCCAACCACTTTTTGCACGTTTGGGGCATTGAAAGTAAAAAAAAAAAAAAAAAAAAAAAAAAAAAAAAAAAAAAAAATCGACCGTTAGGTCTTTAAAAAAAAAAGAAAAAATTAAATTTTACGACTCTATAAATACCAACTTCAAACATAATCTCAAACACAATTCATCTCAAACTACTTCTCATCTATATTAACTTCACTCTAATTCTCATCCAAGTTCAAAATGTCAAAGAAAAAAACCCAACATCAAAAAACCGACGATCCCGACTACCACAAAATCAACCGAATATGAATTTCTCGCCGGAAAACAACTTCGAATTAACCGGCATAACACCACAACAAAACTGGCTTATTCGCTTTCGTTCACAAAGTTTTGAATATCAATCAGAACTAGCACAACCAAATCAAAACCAAAACCCGTTTTACGTTAATCGTCCTTTTGTCCCACCGCAACGTCCTTACACCGATTACCGACAAGAATCTAGTGGGTCGTCGTACCATCTAAACATGGACTTCATTTATCCTCCTCAACCTTATTCCCCGATTCGAAGTACTAATCTTGACATGAATTTGGAAGATTTTTTGCCGGAGTATCCGACACAAAACTACCAAAGTCAAGATGCTTCGATGGGCCAAGGTTCGGGTCACGGTTCGCACCACGGTTCGTACCAAGATTCCATTCCCGTTGAAGATTCTGATGATGAAAAAACCGACGATGCTGAAGAAATGTCCCCCATCAAACCAAAGCAGCCATCAAGGCGTGCTTCAAAGGCCAAGGACAAAGGCAAGAAGCCTGAAACAAGCAAGGCTAAAGGCAAGAAGACCGTTGAAGTATGGACAAAGGCGGAAGAGGTCGCGCTTTGTAAAGCTTGGGTTCATGTGTCGGAAAACTCGGAGAGAGGAAACGCCATGAACCGTTTCCGCTTTTGGGAGTTAGTGATAGAGTACTTTAAAAATGAAACTGGCTCAGACCGAACCTACGACTCCATCACTACCAAATTGAAGAATAGGATTCGTAATATGGTTGGTAATTATTGCGCTATCATTGATAATATTAAGAATAACCATAGAAGTGGTGAGAATGATATAGACGACACTTCAAAAGCTCTTAGAGAATACCATACGACGTACGGTCATGATTGCACTTTGGAGGAGTGTTGGAAAGTTTTAAAGGGTCATGATGCTTGGAAGAACATTGAGATGCCGGCTTTCCAAACGAATAGTCGGAAGAAAACAAAGGGTTCTACCACTACCTCGAGTTCAACCCAAGCTCGTGATCCTTTGGATGTTCAAGATGTTGATGATTCTGATGATGAGACTAGAGAATCACGACCGATAGGTCGTGACATAGCAAGGAAGAAATCATCCTCCTCCTTTCGTGCTGATGATGAACCATCAGAATCATTTGTAAAATCCATCACCAAAACTTTCTTCAAATTCAAGAAGCCGTCAAAAGGGGAGAAAGGTAAGAATAAGGAGGGTTTAGAAGATGCTTACATACGCTTGAGGGAAAAAGAGCTGGAAATGAAAAAGAGAAACTTGAGCTCTTGAGGCTATTAAAACGGGAGACCGACATAATCTTCTACAACACCCCAATCGACCCAACTTTGACCGGACGACAACTAGAAGAATTGACGAAAGTCAAGGCAACAATCAAGGAACGCTACAGTTTAGATTATTAGTTTAAGTATTGTAATGTTTATTTTAATTTAGTATTGTAATGTTTATTTTAATCTTAATGAATTTAAATTTGATGTTTAAAATGTTTGAAAAAAAAAGAAAATAAAAAAAAGTCCTTCATCGACTATGGCATCCTAGTCATGTCTGGTCGCCGGAGAGAGAAAGTTGATGTGACACCTGGGAATCAATCATATCTGAGGTATAAAAAAAAGTCTTCACCAATGGTAACTCCAAGGGCTTCTTCACCTAAACAAGCCACTCCTCCAGGGAATCAATCATATCTGAGGTATTAAAACTATACGATGATGTTGATGTGCAAAAGATACATGACAAAGTACAATCAACTGAAATTATTGAATCAGATATTGAAAATATGAGTAATATCAATGTTGTCCAATATGAGCAATATGTGAAACAAAATGAAAGTGAAATTGTACCAAGTAATGCATCTTCTGCAGTCAACGATGACTATTTTTTTGATGAATTCACTGCATGTGCCCCTGATGATTCTATTATTTCTGAATAAACACCTATAAAGAACAAGTTGTTATATATGAACAACGTGCTAAGTTTGAACTGACTACCCGTAAGCAGGAGATGGATGTCTAAATGCGTACAATTATCAGAAAAAGCAATTTTAGGGAAGAAATGTTAAAACAAGAGTTAGATTCCTTACAAGAAAAGCTTAACAAAACTGTTAAACATAAACAAGAACTTCAAGATAATGTGAAAGTACTTAAACAAGAATTCAATGCTAAGGAATCAAAACTTTTAAATAAATTTTCCAACTTAAAAACTTTGAAGAACAAACTTGAAAATAAATTGTACGTACAAGGGAACACCATTCAGACTGCTCACATGATCACTAAGCATAGAGTTCTAAGTGATAAGCATAGCGTTCCACTTGTAGATGAACCAAATCCTAAGGCGTGTAGTAAGGCTAAAGCAGCTCAAAAAATAATCTACGATGGAAATGAGATTCTTAAGCATAGACAGAAACCCACTTGTGCTGAGTGCTCTGAGGAAGATAGAAAATTAGAATAAGTCTCTAGAAAAAAATTTGATGATAAATTTAATAGTCCCTTGTGCATAAGAGATAAAATCATCGTTAAAACACCAAATTATTCTAAGGATAACTGGATTTCATTTAATAAATTTAGACCTCAGACTCAGCTGACCCCTGAACAAATTTTATGGAAATTGCCCATGCCATTCTTTCAGACAATTGATCCATTCGCATATAAATGCTTCCAAGCATTCTCGAAAGCCCATGAACTGTGTTACGTGCATTGTACAAATTGTGAATGTCATTCAAGTAAAGTTTTCTTAAAAACTCGGACATAAACAATTCGACAATGCACATAGTAAAATTATCTAAACAATCGCGTGTGCAATGTTCCCTCATTTGTAAATACTCATCTAATGCATCAGGTGTTACACCGTATGCCAATTGGCGTATGATGGATGTGCATTTCATAATAACACTAGAACTCATTAGACCCATACAACCGGGTCGGACAACAAAGAATTTAAAATGATCGAGAAGAGGATGGAAATTTTGAATATATGTTTCAATACCTTTGACTATTTTTAAAAATAGTTTACGGATCATATGATATCAACGCCTAAAATAAGTCTCTGGATATTTTGGGTTATCACCAAAATAGTCGGTCATTAAACGTTCTTCAGTAACATTACATTTACGGGATGTAATTACGCCCGGTTTGAACTTTCATATTTTGTTCTTGCAACGATTGCTCATACTGATATTGTTACATAATCATCTCGATGTCAGCTATATCATCTAGATCGGATATATCACCCGAATAGGATGAATCACTTATATTTATTGGTTAAGATAAAGTATTTTGAAAGATTAGTTGTGTTGGTAGAGAGTTATGTGAAATTAGTTACAATGATGTGTTATTATAGTGGGAAAATTGGGTTTAATTTAAAAGAGAAAAGGAAAAAAAAAATGTTTTAATTATATGTATCTGTTGTGATTTAACGGATAGATTTCAAAAAATACTTTTGTCATTTGTGCTTCACTTCCACGGTGAGGAGAGAAGGCGAGCAACCCCGGTGTGACAGCGAAAGAACAGTGAGCGCCAGCCGCCAAGTATCAGTTCTTCACAACAACGTTTGCTCTAAGTTCAAAATTTATCACTACCCGTACTAAGTTTTGTCACTATCAATACTATACGTCCCAAATAATATCCCTCGTAATTATTTTTATATTGCTACAAAACAATCTTTGTAACTTGAGGTGTATAATTACTATATATACTATACATCAAGACGTGTGTTCACACTTGCAAGTGTGAACACATTAAATGCTAAGTTCCGCAAGTTGGCAAAAATCACCCATGAGGTTTAAGTGTCGTCGCGTAGTAAGTCTAAGTTGGCAAAAGTAGTCCCTAAGGTTTAAGTGTCGCTGCAAAGTAAGTCCTTTTGAGCAATTTGGCAAAAATAGTCCCTATCCAAACTCACGTCTACAAAAGCAATCCCGCTGCATCGCGCGGGTTTCCACACTCGTAGAACACTAGCCTTGTTTGTTTTTTCAAAGAAGCTCTTCTTTGCCTCTTTTGTCTGCAGGCGCGCAGACGTATTCCTTGAAGACCGTTTGTTTTTTTTCAGACATAAGAGGCTAAAATCTCTTCTTTCCTCTTCTACCATGCAGACATAATTTATCTCTTCTTTTCCACTTCTTACCTCTTCTCACAACCCCTACATCTCTTTCTCAATATCTTACATTTCTTTTACGTTTCGTCCGTCTTTTTACATTTTCGTCCGTTTTTTTACGTTTTCCCCCGTTTTTTACGTTTTCGCCCGTTTTTTACGTTTTCTCATTTTTTTACGTTTTCGTCCGTTTTCTTATGTTTTCGTCCGTTTTTTTACGTTTTAATCCGTTTTTTATATTTTCATGTGTTTATTTTACTTTTTCCTCCATTTTCATATGATTTTATATGTTTTTTGTACGTTATTTTATCTTACCTAGCAAAACGTAAGATAATGTAAGAAAATGAAAGAAAACAGACGAAAACGTAAAAAAACAGACGAAAACGTAATAAAACGGTCGAAAATGTAAAAAAGTCGAAAACGTAAAAAAAGACGAAAGCGTAAAAAAGGTCAAAAACTTAAAAAACAGACGAAAACGTAAAAAGAAGATTAAAACGGACGAAAACGTAAAAAAAAGGAAGAAAACGTAAGAAAAAGGATGGAAACGTAAAAAAAACAGCCGAAAACGTAAAAAAACAAACGAAAACGTAAAAAAAAGATGTAAACGTAAAAATACAGACGAAAACGTAAAAAACCGGACGAAAACGTAAGAAAATGGACTATAATGTAAAAAAAATGACAAAAACATTAAAAAACATAGAAAATGGAGGAAAATGTAAAAAACATACGAAAATATAAAAAAACTAGTGAAAAAGAAAAAAGAAAAAAAAAGTTACTTCAATAGCACAAAAAATACTAGTGAAAAAAAAAAAGAAAAAAGAAGAAAAAGAAGAAAAATGAAAGAAGTAATTCAATAGCACAAAAAACAAACGGTCTTCTTCTTGCAGATGAAGAGCTTAAATGTACCTCTTTTTTTGCAAACATGGTTTGCAGATGAAGAGGTAAAAACTCTGAAAAAACAAACGACACCTAAAAGTTATTCAGGAAATCTTATTACGTGTCAGTTAAACAAATTAACATTAAAAAAACGTGAATTGCATTGCGCGGCTATAAACACATGAGTAGACATTATAATTGACATGCTTATGTTGTTAGGCTGGAAGGCAAGGAAGGTGTTCACTCACCTTACACATCAGCGCCACGTCAGCTTTCTTTCTCCTCTCTCTTCCACTCACTTTCACTCACCTGTATGCGGACAAGAGACTCACTTCCACTCACCTTAACTCACTTTCTTTTTATAAAGCAAAAGGTAGAAATTTGGTGGGGCACGACTATCAACTAGGTGAACATTTCACCTTAATTTGCATTGAACCGATAAACTCACGGGTGACATGTTTGGCTTGGCATGGAGACTCACCTTACCCTTACCACTCACCTTACCACTCACCTTACCCTTGCCATCGAGTCCTACTATATATATTTCTAGGACTACATGTATTCTACAGAACATGCAACATCTAAAACACTAATTTTGGTATATACTAACATATGTTGGTTTGGTAGAATAAGGTTTTAAAAACCAAACCTATAAAATGGATAAGTTCTTTATTGACAAAGACTAGACACCCTTATATTCACTCACCAAAGGCCATTTTCTGTCTTATTTTTCATTCGGCCAACTTTTCTCTTATTGTACCAACATATTTGGCATGTTTGATTCGTGAAATTGGTGGAATAGAAAAATTGTCATACATAAATTGTGAGTTTATGGTATCAGATTTTTCAAACAGCAACATTAACAATCTTAACAAGAAGACATTTAAGTGGATAAGTGATAGAATCATTCATTGAATTAATTAAAAGCTAACTTGTCACCTTAAATCTCTATACAATATTTGGACATGAACTTCGAATTTGTTGGACATACAACAAGTGGATAGCTATTTTTGTCACTACTTTGTCGATTTTTCTAAAAACGGCCCAAAGAAAGGCCATACTCATGATTTCATGTTATCAGGGAAAATCGAGTCTTGTTAGACTCTGATTCGCGTGGCTTAACTGATATTTCGATAGTTGTTTCTTGACTTTTTCTTGTCTAACTCAAGATATTCGTTCACAAAATTTAAATGCTGATCTTTTGAATAAATTTAGGATGGAGATTATTTCAAGTTAATATAAAATCACCGGCCAAGTTCTTTCAAAAACAAAAGAAAATTTTAGTCTTGTAATAGACTCACAATTTTGTTTGTGAAGGGACATGACCGGTCACGTTTTTATTAGCCTGACATAGTCTCAATTCATAAGTCTTAACCAAACTAAAAATAGTAACATAAATCTTTTTCTATCACAAAAAAAGGTTGTAAACTTTGGGCACAAAAATAACAACTAGTGAAACTTCAAGGACCCTAAACAAAATATAAAAAGTCTCAACAATACCGTCGGTAGTTCCGTAACATCGACAAGACTGTTCCATGCTGACGTGTACAAATTACGGAACTCAAAACGGGATTCCAATCCAGTTTATTTACTTTTTAAAAGCGGACTTCAAACTGAAATTCAATATAATTTAATATTTTGAACAGGCATCACTTTATAAGTAACAAATCATGGTATGACACGTGTGCCACACAAGTGGTGCTATGCTAATTTGTTAGGTGGGTCCCATTGTCTTGCCGTCCCCCTACAAGCTTACGCCGCGTTTTTGGACGGTTTTTTTTTTAACGACTATGTTCTCCAATCCTTGTATCATACGACTAGGATTTATGTTTCAATGATATGATTTTGTTTCTCGTGTATTTGTTGCGGGAGTTTAGCAATGAGATTTGGATCCTTTCATGTTAATTTGAACATGAGAAGTAATGTTATACTTGTTGTAATTGTACATTTAAATTAAAATAAAATAATGTTTTGCAATAAAGACAATGTACAATCACAACAAGCACAACATTACCTCTCATGTTCAAATGAGCATGAGAGGATCCTAATCCTTAGCAAGGAGACAAATAGGATCGAGTAAAATAGACCGTTCGTCTTAAAATTTGTATCAAAACATCATGCTGAGTTTGACAAAGTTTTTCTCGTCACGCAAAGTCCTTATTTCATCTTTTTTAATCATCCAAAGTCCCTCTGACTGTTATCCCTCAATCAACCTCCGTTATCTACTATCACTTATGTTTTTACTCTGACGGCATGATGGCCATTTCATCTATTTCGATTATTATTTACATTAATTAATCAGACTTCTTTCCACATGTCTCATCTATTTTCCCTCCCGATATACATCTATACCACTTACACAACCTCTTTTTTCATCCCCAAACTTTTTGTACAAGATTTATCACAAACCCTAACTGCATGTCACAAAACAATGTCATATTATTCAGATAACTAATTTCACAAAATGGGTTTTACATTATGAAAAGTAAGAAAATATCTAGGTATATCATTTGATAATACCGTTTTGTACAACTCTACTAAGAAAAAGTACGATATTTTTTTGTTATAATTGTTGGAATATCTAATATGTTTATCTTTTTTGCAGTTAAGGTTTGATAATGTTCACCTTTTTTTTATTGTTTTAGGTGGTAGATCTAATATGTTTAGCATGAGGTTTTATCACAATAGTTGGATGTTAATATGTATGAAATGGGTCACGAGCTAGGCAAAACAAATTACTGTTATTTTGTTAAGCTTGGTAGTAATTTAAATGATGGTTTATATAGCTTAAGTGAGACTGTGAATTATAAATTATTGAAAGATATTGTTAATGACCATAAAATGATACTGTATAAGTTTATGTTAAAAATGGTAAGAAAATATTGGATCTTAATGAAATGACTCCAACCTCAATTAGGACAATTACTAATGCGGTAAATGTAGCAAAGAAAAAGACAACTTTTTCTATTGTTTCATATTGCTCAAAAAAAATATTTTTAGAAGACATTATTAATGAGCTTGTAATAGAGCATTTAAGTCAAGTTACACAACTATCTTTTGAAGTCAATATTTTTGGACAATCTAGTTAGTTGCAAAAAATTGAACCCTTTTTTTCATCTATAGAGGTCTGTCAAACTGAAAATGAGTTAGGTGACGGAAATGAGCAAATAGATAAAATGTTGACCATATGCAAAAGATAAACCTGCAAAGGTCTGTCAAACTGAATATGAGTTAAGTGATGGAAATGAGAAAATAGATAAACTTATTGACCATATCCAAATAGATAAACCTGTAGAGGTTTGCCAAACCGAGGATGAGTTAGGTGATGGAAAAGCAAATAGATAAACATGTTGACCATATGCAAAAAGATAGGTTTGTAGAGGTTTGTCAAGTTGAAGAAGAGTTAGGTGATAGTGAAACAAATAGTTGTGAGAGTGATGATAATGTTAATGAGAACATTCAAGATAGACCATATTGGTTGATGATGAGAATACTTTTGTGAAGCCTGATGTTGATGTTTCTCTGTTTCAAGTGAGTAAGACTAGACAGTTAGCCAATATAGAAAGCTTTTGCCAGATACCGAATAATTATTTGTGCAAAGTGACTTAGATGTCATAGATGATACTGAGTTTAAAAGTGGTTCTGACTAAGAGATTAGCATTTGTAATTAGGAAGAAAAAGTTGAAGGCATATTAGAAACAAAAGTTAAGTGAGGCAGAAAAAGTTCCTAAGGAAATATTCTTTTTCTGTGGTCAACAATAGAATATACTCATTAGCTTATGTTGTTGCAGAAGCTGAAAACAAAGATTTATGAACTTGGTTTCTTCAATATCTAACAGATGATCTTAACTTGCAGCTAAATTCAAACTAAACTTTTATTAGTGACCGACAAAAAGTAATGTCAACGTGTAGCTGGTTATATTTACTTATATTATTGATAAATGATACTTGTATTAGTAATGAATTTATGTTCCTTTGTGCAGCGTATCATCCCAACTTTAGCAACAGTATTGGCTAGTGCAGAACACATATTACATTTGAAGTACATCCATGAGAATATGAACTGAAATGGAATGATAAAGGCTACAAGGATCATTTGTGGAGATGTGCAACAACAACAACCGTCCAACAATTTGAGCTAGTTGTGCTTGCATTCAAGAGTTTTAGCGAACCTGCCCATGATTGGTTAAGTAAGATATCACTAATTTATTGGTCAATGTCACATTTTTAAGGTTCTAAATCTCATCCAACTGCATATCTTTTATGTTTTAACATTGTTGTTTGTATTAATAAAAAATCTTTTATACTTGTATAGGGAGAACTCAATGTGTTACTTAATAACATGTGTTAAGTGTTTAATGGAAAAATAGTGGGAGATAAACACCAACTCATCATTACTGCTTTAAAATACATTAAATAATATTGTATGAATGGAATAGTCAATGTTATAAATGTAATTGACAAGTGTGATGGGCCATTAACACCAAAAAACGCACATGTTAGGCTTGATTAAGAAAGAGGCTTACAAGTACAATGTGTTAGGGAATGAAGGAGATAAGTATCAGGTTAGTGGATGGGGAGAAAAGTGTGTTATGAATGTTGTAGCTAGAGAATGTACTTGTAGAAGATGGGAGATTACAGGTATGTCATGTGAACATGTTGTTGCTACCAATCAGTATATAACTTTGAATGAAAAGCAAGTATGATCTGTAGAATCATGTGCTAATACATGTTACTTGTTTAAGACTTGGCAGAAAACTTAAAAACACACTATTCAGCCCATAAGTGGTTATTGACATTGGAAAAATTCAAATGTGCCCACATGCATTCTTTCAACTAAATATCATAAACTAGATGGTAGGCCAAGAAAGAAAAGAACTAGGGCAACTAATTAAAATGATGATAATGATACATATAGTAAGTTGTCAAAGTCTTATAGGTGTGTAGTTTTTGATGTTTATGGCAACGTTGGACACAACAAGAAAACATGTCTTAGACGCATGGAATTGGCTAGGCATTTTATTCGAACAAATATAGAACCAAAATGGATGGGTTTGCGTCTTTTACCAGTTCTTCCTCCTGAGTTGAGACCAATCTATCATATAGACGAGGATAAACTAGTGACCTCGGATATTAATGAAATCTATAGAAGAATTATCTATGGGAATAATACTCTTACAGATATATTAATAACAAGTATAGCTAAGCCAGAAGAATTAATAATATCTCAGGAAAAATTGTTGCAAGAAGCTGTGGATGCACTTCTTGATAATGGAATCTGCGGACAACCGATGAGGGATGATCATAATAGAGTTTACAAGTCTCTTTCAGATGTAATTGAAGGCAAAGAAGGAAGAGTTCGCGAGACTTTGCTTGGTAAACGGGTTGATTATTCATGGCGGTCAGTGATTGTCGTGGGCCCTTCACTTTCATTACATCGATGTGGATTGCCTCGAGAAATAGCAATAGAAGTTTTCCAGGCATTTGTAATTCGTGACCTAATTAGAAAACATCTTGCTTCGAACATCGGAGTTGCTAAAAGTCAAATTCGAAAAAAAAAACCGATTGTATGGGAAATACTTCAGGAAATTCTGGATGACCATCCTGTATTGCTGAATAGAGCGCCTACTCTGCATAGATTAGGCATACAGGCATTCTTGCCCATTTTAGTGGAAGGGCGTGCTATTTGTTTACATCCATTAGTTTGTAAGCGAATAGCAATCGGGCTAAATACATGGCTTCGACATTTTTCAAGAATTGTTTTTGTTGATTCCATAAAATGTTCATAAAAATTCTCGTAGAATCGAGAATGAAGTTTTCATGGTAAATGGAAGTCAAGGTAGTGGATGTCAGTCTCAACAAACAGGTTCATGTTCCCAACCAACTATTGAATAAAAAAAAAGACACATGTTAAAAGTAAAAAGGTTGAAGCAAATAAACAAGCTTAAGGTCAAACTGATGCTCAATCTCAAAGTCATATGCATGCAACAAGTGGTCAATCTGAAAGTCATGTTCAAGCAATTTGTGGCCAATCTGAAAGCCATGTTCAAGAAATTTTGGTTTCATGTAATTCTCAATTTCATAGTGAAGTTCAAGCAAGTGTGATTCAATCTCAATATAAAAGTCAAGTGCATGTTGGTTCTGGGCCAGGTGTGACTTCAAAACCAATATGGACTAAGAAGAAGATTGCATTAAGAATGGCCTCACCATAAGTCATATGTATGAAGTATTTCAAAGACAATATTGTTCATCTAATATGTATTTCCTAGACAATATTGGTACTCTTCAAACAATGTGTGTTTGTGTACTTTGTATACTAAAAAATTTTATGTAGATGGAATTATATCTATTTGCGTTATCTATGAAATCATCTCATGTTAGTCTATTTATGGACCTACTTGCATTTTTTATGTATATTACTTGGATATGTGTTTTGATGTGGATCATGTCAGTCTACAGATGTATTTAACACATTTTTTGTACAAGGACCAAACTTATTGAGGAATAGATAATAGTAGAACTGTATAGGGACCAAACTAAAAAAAAACACATTAGATAATAGTCAACCAAGTGGTGTAGCTAGTCAACGAAAAAACACTAACATCTTCCTACACAACCGTTACCATAAAAACACACTATTCAGCCCATAAGTGGTTATTGACATTGGAAAAAGTCAAATGTGCCCACATGCATTCTTTCACCTAAATATCATAAACTAGAGGGTAGGATAAAAAAGAAAAGAACTGGGGCAACTAATAAAAATGATGATAATGATACATATAGTAAGTTGTCAAAATCTTGTAGGTGTGTAATTTTTTATGTTTGTGGCAATGTTGGACACAAGAAGAAAATATGTCTTGGGCAAGGAGGTGTAACTGGAAGTCAAGGTAGTGGATGTCAGTCTCAACAAATAGGTTTGTTAGGAATTAGAAATTCCATAGTGAAGAGTCGGTCACCCTAAATATTATCTAGCATAAGTTAGCTCGTAGACATATCGTTATTTACTAGTTTATTAGTTAGTCAGTAGCGTAGAATAGTTTAGAGTAACACCGTGGAGGACGGACGGGTCTTTACCCACTGTATGCCTGATCCACAGTCCGTTAGGAGGACGTATTGTATGTTACTATAAATACCCTCTACCTCCCAAGGTAGAGGGTTGGACCTTTCACTCAATCTAACCTTCTTTATTTTGTTTACTTTCTCTCTCTAGAAAGGCTCCCATCTTCCACTTTCTCTCTCCATTATGACTCGATACAAGCATTTGACTCGAACAAACAAACATATATATCTTTTAGTTAATTGTTATTCTCGTGTTTACGTTTCTTTTGAAAACGTGTGTAATCCTCCCTACACTTATCCCTTATGTAAAATACCTTTATATGCAATTAAGACGAAGTTAAAAACAAAATAAAGCATTTTTATAAATTTAAACATGAGGATAAACAATTAATAAAAGATATATGACACTAACAAGCAAACAATTAAGCATGGGTTGCCTCCCACGAAGCGCTTTTCTTTATTTAAGAGTCTTGTAGCTAGACTCGTAGTCGTGCTCCTACGTTTCCTCTCCTATCCTCTCGTGCTCATACTTAAGCCATTCCCACGCTCTTTCATTCTTTTTGTAATCATCTCCTAATTCAAGGCATTTTTTGTAATATCGCTTAGTTTTCTCATATGGGTACCTAAGCCCACTCCGTCTATCCCTTTCACTAAGCAATGGAATAGGGGTCATTCTATTACAAACCTCAATGTCCTTATGTTTAAACCTAGGATGAGCACGTGGCATTTGGTAGACGAAATCTTCAACTTCATCGGAGAATGTAATTAGACCATCAATCATCCGTTCATTCAACCTAGTCAATTATTTGAAAGGTTTCCAAAAATTACTTGAGTGAGGTCCTTATCTATAAATTCTCCTAAGTCTTCTAAGACCATGAACTCTACCAAATAAGCAAAACTTCCGACAAACACGTGCAAATAAATGACTGCTTCAACAACATTGTTCCCTTGATAAGTTAACTCATTGACTTTGACTTTGTTGTAGAGGTCCCTTGAGATTAAGTTTAAAGGTAAGAATGAATTCAAATAAGCATCGAACCCTTCTAGTCCTATTTTGCAAGGGAATTGCATGTTAAAGGGGCCGTCTTTCTCAATTTTACACCTAGGGTCAAAACATTGGGAGGGGTCTTCCTTAAGTGTATTCTCAATTATCATATTTAATTTCCTAACCTCTCCAATTTCACTCATGATACGGGCTCGAAGTTGGTTAGCAGAGGCTGGGTCAAGCAGTGGGTATTTGTTTGGTGGTGAAACGTTGGTTGGTTGTTGGTTATCGAGTGGTGGTTGGTTATCATCCTCCATGATGAAGAGTGATGAGGTTACTAACAAAGGTCACGAAGAAGGGGGATAGATTAAGAGAAATCTAAAAATAAGAAAAAAGTTTACTTGATAGGAATCAAGCAAAGAAACCTAAACGAGGTGGACTACCAACTAGCTATTCTATTCCCCGGCAGCGGCGCCAAAAACTTGATAACGCTACACGCGTCGTTCGGGGTCAAAGGAACTTCCTTTTCTTCGAGCAAGTTTTATAACACCCTAGGCAGTGAACCTAATCGTTGTAGTGTAGTAATTAGGGTAAGCCACGGGTATTGATATCGTTCTCTAGGGGAATAGGAATGCTAGTAGGGAGTTAGTACGCTAAGGTTAAGGTTGAGGAAGATTATTTTTTATCTTTTTATATTTTATGAAAATGGAAAGGTACGAATTTCGGGTATTGGATTTGGGGGGTTGGTATTGCTACCGATTACTCTACTATTATCTAATTATCTAAACTAAGGTTGTGGGAGTCTATGTCTAATTAATGTGTGCTCGTATGATAGTTTAAAAATGTGTTCACTTAGTTTGTATTACTCCTTAATTATCTCCTATTGATGGTTGAGTGTCACGTCTTATTCCTAGTTGCGTTGTGTGTCTAAAGTTGTAGGGTATGCGTTTCTCCCTAACTCTTTGAACTTACCAAAGGGTCTTGTCTACAAACCCACTAGAGATTATAGACTCCTACTCTAAGGCGCTCTTCGGATGGTTTAGCCTACAATCACTCAGGTAATTATACTCTAAGGTTCACAAAGATGAATCAAGCATTAAGTACACAACGAATGACCTATCGCATTACTAGATCATAAAACAACTAAGATAAGAAACAACCAATCAATATTCAATAATTAAGTTTCATACTTCCTAAGCAAACACACAAATAAATTAGCCGGACATGGAGAACATGCAAGCATACACACAAATAATCAAAGACATAATTGAATTAATGAAGCAAAGACTTATCTTGATGTAAGATAGGGTTAAAAACCCTAAAATACTGTACAAGACACCTTAGGTTCGGTTTTAGGTTTTTACTCCAAAGACTCTCCACACAAAGACTGAAAAATTCGGATTCTATATATAAGATTACAATTGCGACGGCGTCACCTTATGTTTAGTGACGCCGTCGTGTCGCCGCCATTAGGGTTTCGTCTTGGCCACGTTAACCTTGCGACGGCGTCACCTTATGTCCGTGACGCCGTCCTCTTCAGCTTCTGACGTCGTCTGGATTGCATCTAGGCCGTCTGAGTAGCGACGGCCTACTCTTTCACCACTAGACGCCGTCTCTTGAAAATACGATTTTTGAGTTCTGTCCCGTCACAATAATTTTGGGACGGCGTCGCCAATAGCACCTGACGCCGTCGCCTTCTACTTTCAGCAACTGTGAGTGTCTCGATTTCGACTTTGGCCATTTTCTTCATATATTCGCGCCATTTCGTCCAAATAAGTGCCATTCCAGCATTTTGCCTTCACGAGACCTAAAAAGTGAAAAGGAACGATATTAAGCAATAACGGATACAAAAGTGATCAAATAAGGACTTAAACGACCCCTCAAAATGGTACCTTTTAAAACCTTATCATATAAATCTCAGATTCAACATGTGTTATTCGACTACTGAAGGTTGTACACAAGTGATAATCCATCATCGATTCTACAATATCCGAATACTTGAAGGACGAACAAAACCAATTACTGATTTCATCAGTCCTCCATGTTCGGTTAAAAAAATAAAAAATAATAATTAAAATGAAAAAAGGGTCTCAACTTGATTGGAAAATACCTACCTTGAAGTCATCCAAGCCAGCCCTGTGTCCATGATGTTGAGGTTCATACCATCCCTGTGGTATTTATGTTTGGAACCATGTCCACACCTCAAGACATTCTCTATGGCGAGATTGTAATTGAATCAAATGATATATGGTCTTTTGTGGGTGTTTAGGGTCTGTACAAGAACCATTTTATTATTTGAGAAACGCTTTGGGTGAGATTCATTTTGGGTGAGGAAGGCACTGGTTTGAGAGATTATAGGGTTTGGTGCGTAATGTGTTTAGATGGGGGCGGACATATGAGAGGTGTTAGGGTTTGAAGATGATTATTAGGGTTAGAAGTATTTGAGTGTGTTTTATATACCCGTTTGTGGGTAGGGTTAATTGTGAGTTGGATCTTGTTTCACACTGCTAAATACATGGGCCGACCAACCTTTCTTTTAATCCAAAACTCGTGGGCTGGTGTTGGATATGTGTTGGATCAGTGTGGCTCTTGGACTTGGTTGTTTCACGTGAACAATTGGGCGTACAAATGTTTATTGGTGTTGCCTCTTGATTAGACGAGATAGGGTTGCATATTAGTATTATTTGGATAATTGATACATTGACCTGAACATGATTATTGTTGAGTGACATTTGTTCAATGGGCCATGAAATATTATTTAGACTTGAGTTGATTATAGAACCTTAAAATGAGCATAATTGGACATGGGCCCTCTAAATCCTTAATTGATTGGGTTTAGTCATTTTATTGGATCGAGTTCAAAGTTGCGGTTGGGCTTCTCATTAATGGATTTGTTGAAGAGTTTTGTCGATAAAATTTGTGATAATGAGATTTGATGATGAGTGTTGGTGAAATACTGAGATTTGTTGTGTTGTAGGGGTTGATACCTTGGTGTATACATTCTCGCGGAGGCTATTATGTTACGGCTTGAATCGATACTTGAACAAAGTTGACTACGGGATTGGTTGTTTTCTCCATGTGGTCAATGCTATAGTCGTCAGAATACGTGAATGATGTGTCTACCAAAGTGTTTATTGGATGGTTGATGATGTTGTTGATGTTGGATAATGAACCGTTGATGAACCGCTGCATGTTCCCCTAAAACAGATATTCACCGAAACCAAAGTTGTCATAACACATTCATACTGACATTGTTTACGGTTTTGTCTTGATTTTGTAAAATCCCGCGAAAGAACCTATTTCTCTGTTTAAATCATAGACTTGTAAAATCCCGTGACAATGGAAACATCCTTGTAAAGTGCATTTCCGGATCTATCTTACGGTTTATTCTTGGTTTTGTAAAATCCCGCGAAAGAAACTATTTCTCGGTTTAAACCATAGAATTATAAAATCCCGTAATGATGGAACCATCCTGGAGAAAGGGAAAGTGTAATTCTGGATACTATGTGATGCTGTTGCTACGGTTTCTACTTTGAAGAAGGGATAAAAGGGTGTACTTCATGAATTGGATGTGTGTTTGGATATTCGTCATGACAGTTTGGCTATTACATGGTTTTACGGGGTTACGTGCTTTTAACCATGGTCGGGATGAAACCATTATCAAAGTTCACTTTTAAGGTCAAAGGAGGCTAGATTTGAGCTTTTAACAAGATGTGACAACGGGGTTAATTCACTATTATTTATTTGAGGTTGAAGTGAAATCTCACAGGCAAGTGTACTTAGTATCAGAAGGTATCAGGGATGGTTGGATGCAGATTCTTCAAGATCCTTGTTCAAGCCTATTATCAAAAACGAAGACTTGGAAATCTAGTTATTGTTGGGTGTCTTTTACCTTTTCTTTGACCACTTGGGGGAATTGGGCTCTTACCACCGTAAAATAACTATCACTTTAAGGAGTTACGTTGTAGTGCTCAGTGTCACATTCATTTGTGGATTTTCAAGAGGTGATGTACGTCTTATACTTGATGGTTGGTTGGATGTAGAGTATAGAGTACTTAGAGATTCAATGGAGGATGAAGTCTCGGTACCGCTCTTTGTTACATATGTGCAAGTTTAAGTCATGAGTTCGGGTTAGCTTACTTCAGGGTCAAATTCATCATATTGGGTTTTCTCCATCAGCTGTCACGACAAAGAGCCTACTGAATGATAATGGGGTTGATTACATGTTTGCCAAGAGAGTAGATGAAAAGAGAGAGATTAAGACGTTTGAACACAACAGTTCAAGCCTCGTTCTCTAAAGAAAAGAAAAGTGTACGTTTCAGTGCGCTTTATCTTCCGAAGAAGAGAAATCTTCTTATGACGTATGAACACATCAGTTCATGCCTCATACTCTAAAGAAAAGAAAAGTGTACGTTTCAGTGCGCTTTATCTTCAAAAGAAGAGAAATCTTCTTTTGACGTTTGCACACAACAGTTCAAGCCTCGTTCCTCAAAGAAAAGAAAAGTGTACGTGTTAGTGCGCTTTATCTTCAGAAGAAAAGAAATCTTCTCATTAATGACCATTCTCATCAACATGCTTCATGCTTTTTCCATGTGCTTCAGTCATCAAGTGAACCGGACTACTGATAATTACTCTTATTCCACTTGCTCAATATAATGAAGATGGCGACATCATGTGCTAATTTTGCGGGGGAGAAGTGTGAATATAATACATTTGTATGATAATCACTTGTTTAATCAAGAATGGCATCTCCGTATGCAATTCTTGAGGGGGGGAAGAAGTGTGAATTTTCTGCATGGTTGATTGATATTTGAGAATATATGGTCAAACGGCTCCTAACTCTTGTAAGAACCGAGCTTCTTCTTATCGGATCATCTTCACATGTAGTTTTCTTCTAAGAGCCGTTGGTTAACATCTTCACACGGGCTGATATGGTTAAATGACAAAGTGCTTCTAGTTGCTGGGCTGATTTCTTTGATGAACATCTTTCTGTTCTTGTTTGATTGGGAGGGATTTTAATTAAAGGGATTTGCTATTTACAAGTTAACGAGAATGCCTTTGGTGAGTTGAAGATGTTGACTTTCTATTCCCCAATTGGACAATCTTGAAGAAGGTCGAGTCTACAATTGGTTCTACATTATCTGCTGTATGTTAGAAGACTAAAATACGAGTTGCATTTGATTATCAAAAGACTTCTTCTTATTTTGGGCATTTATTAAAAGATTGTCGGTTTAGGGGAGAGCACTAATTGGGGGAGAGTGAAATGCCATATTTAATCCCCAATTAGACTTGCTTACACTCTTCAGCATGTTGATTCTAACAGATATATCTGAGCTAATGATGTTCTTCTCAACAAATTTCAAGTATTTGGGCTGATAATATGTTGTTGATTCTGAAGTGTCAAAACCAGCAAGGGGGAAGGATACAAGCATCTAAACGCGAGTAAACTTGATGAACTTAATACTTCTAAGTGATTGAAGATATCCCGGGAAGACGAAGGTCATTACCGCAGAGAAACTCAATGTTTATCTCATGGCGTTTAGTGTTCTTATTCCAACTATGTGGGGGGAGAGATGGAAGAGTTAGTTTCTGGTGATAAAAGAGGTACACAAGTGTGTGATGATTTCGATGCTATCGCAATCATCAGAGGAGAGAGATTGTGTACATTAGGGACGCTCAGCTGTTTCATTTGAGTGCTTAAACAGTGATTCAGAGATATAATCACTTATTCCGGAGTTGACGTCCGCAGAGATAGTCCTCCGTAGAGATAATCAGTGATTCGGCCTGCCTCTTCAATGTTATCGGTTATTCTCTCTTTGGGCATTTGGGGTACTTCGGGTTCTCGAGCTTCATACACTTTCTTCAGGGGGAGAGAAAAGTATACATCGGGGTTATTCTTTGGCTATTGGACTTAATCTGCTACTTCGATGGTATAAGTTTCTTTGTCTTCGGGTATGTGTATTCAGGTTCGTGAGCTCTAGTCTAAGAGACTGACTGCATCAATTCATCTACTTGGGGGAAGTGGTTTCTTGACAACTCGTGGGAGATGCATTGCTTCAGACTTCAGTGGTAATGAAATATGAGAAGAATTTTAAAGAGTGGGATGATACGTTACGTTGCTGTTCTTGTTGATGATATAACCCCGAACGAAGAATCTCGATTATCGTTCTTAAAAGGAGCAGCAGGATTTATGATAATGGTGTGCTTCTCTGTGCACCTGGCTAAGGCAAGCTTGAAATAGAGCTTCAAATCTGCTCATCTAATGGATTTTCAGTTTGGGGGGAAGCTGCCAAAGTCTCTCTTTCTCAAAGGCTCATGTTCTATCTTCTATTCTGGAGCCTTAGAAGCTTTTGTGGTGGAAGTTTAAGAGATGACGAATTCTATCTTCTACGACGAGCTGCTCGATATTCTTATCTCGGTACTCGTATCATCATCTTCTAAATCTATATCATCTTCTTAATCATTGTAAATATTTTTCAAAAACCAAATACAAAAATATAAAACCTACAAAAATTCATAAAAAATCAAAAAATTTAAAAATACCAAAAATATGCTTTCTCAAGACATGTCTTCTGGTATCGATAACATCTGCGGTCTTAGAAATGTCATTCAATAATGGCACGGGACCATAGATGAAGTTCGAGCAGAAAGTGTAAATATTCTTTTCCAAAACATGTCACAAACAATGGCTTGCAGTTACTTCAGACTGTAACTCGTGCTTAAAACTATGGCTTGCTATTATTTCAGACAGCAACCCGTTCTTCAAGAAAGGAAAGTGCTGTAATAAACCATTTTTCAAAATTCGTGCACTTATCCTAAAACAAAACAAGGAAAGCATGTCGTCAAAAAGACTATTGTTTCTACACAAATGTTTTTCCGTCTAAAATTATTCAGAAAAATATTTGTTGTTTTTCAAAAATGGTGGTAAATGAGTTGCTTGAAAATCAATATAATTCAGAGTTTTCGAAATAAATTGAAAACTCAATCAATGACTTCAGCACTTTTAAACTTTTCAAAAATGAGTCATTGATTGAGGGGGATAATGTTTTCAAATATATATCATCTAACGGGCTTTCTTAATTATCCTTCGTGCTTAATTAAAAATGATATTTTCCTATGTCGAAGGACTAGGAATTTAGGATATGATTGTTAGGATTAGATAATTATAGTTTGATGAAACACATTATTCCCATGCCTTATATGAACTGATTGATATGTTGGATTGACTTTTATTAGTCGATTGCTGTGTGGGTGTTGTCGACCACCATATATATGTTTGTATGTCTACTAACGCATGCATATATCATGGTTCATAAGAATGTTCCCGATCCGGATCCCATAAAATATGTTGATTGGATGCCGAAAGGAAAGGGTAACTATATCTTGGGTTGACAAATGAAGAAACGGAGCTTAATTTGACTTCTATGGGAAGTTGGCATGATAAAGTGCAACGTAAGAAGTCTCACTGCATCAGCAGACGGTTTTCTTCCTGCCTTACATCAACAACAACAAAAGCGGCTCAACCACCTAACGTATCCTTGTGCAGGGATAATAGTGATGATACCATTTTTCTAAAACTTTGAAAAATATTGTTTTGAAAATGGAAAAATATTGTTTTGAAAATAAATCGGATTCATAGTTTTGAAATCAACCGGACTTTATTTTGTCAAATCTTCAGTGATTTCAAATTAAATATTTTCAAACGATATTTCATCAAAAAGTCCGTTCGTACGTTGTAATGTGGTGATCTAAAGATTTAATGTTATGTCATGGTATGATTTTCTTTAAAAAAATAAAAAATAAAAAATCAAGGTATTTCAAAATGAAATTTTTTCTGTTCTTGTTTGATTGTGAAATTGTTTTATTTTACTTAAAAATCTTTTAAAACAATCATACCTGAAACTAACAATATTTAATGTCTTAAAATGGTCCTTATCTGTCATTTTTCAAAATCAAATCTTGCCACGTCTTTCCCCAAAATTTTCTAAATGATTTAAATCTTTTGGGATCACAAATCTCAAATGGTTTGAAATTTTTGATCGCGGGAGAGATCGTCATTTAAATCTCAAATCTGTTTTAATGGAATTGGTTTTAGCTCTTCAAAGACACTCCTGCCTCCATGTGTCAAACGATTTCAATATATGATGAACATGATTGAGGAGGAGCATTTATCCAAAAACAAGATGAGTATTTAAACAAGGCCACATTTTCTCCCATGTTTTCTAAACCTAATTAAATCACTTGAGATCCAAAATCTCAAAGGGTTTGATATTTTTGATCGGGGGAGAATTTGTGATTTAATAATGAAATTTGATAAAAAGTGATCGTTTTGATTCAATTGTGCAGGCTGCTCTTTCATATGTGCTAAACGCTTTCGAATCTCGATGCACATATTGATTCAAAAGAAAATAAACTATCGAGGTACAAATGCTTTTATGTTTTAACATAAAGTACCTTGATTGAGTTTTAAATGATTTCTTAATGGATTTTGTGATCATGGATGTACTTCAAATGAACTATTTCCTCTATGTGATAAAATGATTTCAAATATCCTACGCACATATTGAGGGGGAGAAGTTACCAAAGAAAATCAAAAGGCTTTTTCTAAGGAAATTGTGATCAAGAAATTATTTCAAAGAACTCTTGCCTCCATGTGCTAAACGATTTCAAATCATATGCACATGTTGAGGGGGAGCATTTCTAAATGATCAAAACAATTAAGGTACAAAATGCTTTGATTTTATATTACAAGTACCTTGATTGATTTTCCAAATGATTTTTCAATTGGTTTCGAGAAGGAATGAACTGTACCAAAAGACCGACCATTTTACTTTATGCATGGAGTTATAAGGATGGTTAGGTTAGGTATTAGTTCCTACGAGCCGCCAGAACCGGAGGGATCTACCCAGGGACAATCCACTAGATAGTGTAGAGTCCTTAGGTATATTGAAAAGAGGAGAAAAATGAAAACTTGGGAAGAGTGTTGACTGAGATAGAGCTAGAACTGGAATAAACCCAACAAGGTTCTAGTAATGAAGTCTCGGTAAGCACTGAAAGGGTTGAAGAATGAAAAAGAAATGTAATGAGAAAAGGGTGAAAAGAAATAGCCCTCCATTAATTCAACCTTAGGGCAGAAACCGGGTTCAATACATATGCTACTGGTGGTTACCAAGGTAACGCCGGTATTGAAGACAAGACGTCATGGACCCAGTGACGCACTGCACTACAACTTCCCAAACTACCCAAGTTCCTCTTAAGGGCTTGTTTCATTCTCACGGGGAACCGACATAATCTATCAAATTTCTCTTAGAGATTGTTGATATTGAAGAAGGAGACCCTCTCCCTAGTCTCCGACATAGGAACCAAAATGCACGATTGAGTCTAGAGCCAAAAGATCATCCACAATATCTCATTAGGACACAAAATTCATGAAGACTTGATGTTTCACATAATGTGGAAAGTAAGAATATATTAAGAGTCCTACGCATTATCCTTGTGGTATTGCCAGAACATCCGAGTGATATGAAAATATTTACGATGAAGATGGAAATCCTTCTAGAGCCTGTTGGAGTATGCTTGTGTCATAATAAATAATTATATGACTAGTCATATGTGAGCCTATGGGGTCACACACATATACACTTAGACACCATTATTATAATGTATTTATCATATTTACGTTATTAATAACCTTTGTAACATAAGGGTGTAAAGAGGAGGATTTGGACTTTGAAGGACCTAATATGTAACTAATGGATTGACATCAATTATCATTAATGCTAATTGATTATAATTATGGCTGATTTGGGAGGTTACAAATTGCCTTCATAATCCCCCCCCCCCCTTGATGTTGACGCCACACACATTTATCCAAAAACAAGGGTTTTGGTTTTGATATTATTCCTTCATAATACTAGGTGTAGTCTCGTGCAAGGATTGGTGAAAAGGTTAGACTAGCATCAAAGGGTGATTGCTTGACGTGTAGTGTGTTTCATTCATTGGGAAAGGCCAACATCATTGGTCTTTTGGTTTCTTGATTCCTTTCGTGGTGGTGATTGGTGTCTTACAACCGAATTCACGCTTCAAAGGTATAAACCTTATATTTGTTTTATTTGATTGATCATATGGCTATATGGATCCGTTTTTGGTGTTGATTCCGCTGCGTTTATATGTTTTATTTATGTTTATTATATTCATCATCACCTATAGTGGTATCACGAGCCATCATATGTGCCATATGATAATCGGGTATGCGAAAAAATGGTCAAAACGCGTGTTTTGAAGTGTTTTTTGTAACCACTTTCAAAACAGCCCCGAGGGCTCCATTTTTCATGGATTAAGAATGTTATTAGTAATATAAAGATCTGTGATTTTTGGTCCTATGGCCATTGGTTTCGCATACGTTAATTAAACAATGTGTTCGGTACGCTAAAAATGGCTTTAATCGCGTTGTTTTAATCGATTTTAAAACAGCCCCTAAGGCTAAATTTTATGTGATAAAATGATTTTTAGAAGGTCTAATATCAGTAGGTTTGAGAACCTAAATCCATTTTACACGCGTACCAATCTTGGTTTTAATTCTTGTTGATTATTTCTTCAATTCGTTGGCTAATTCTTTTATTTCATGTCATTTAAATTGTTTCCATGGCAAATACATGCATGTTTGCTCATGGGATTAGCCAACACCTTGTTATGTTCATAATTTTATGGTATTATTATGTGTATATGCAAAGCCGATGAAAACCTAGACCACTTGTGCCATGAATGATTGTGATTGTCGTTTATTTCTTGTTATTTGGGGTTTGCCATTGTTTCGGCCTTTATGTATGAATTTTAATTTGGTTTTTGCCATTTTTTGGGCATTTTACAATAGATAGATAGTAGATTAGTTGTATTTTACCTTCTATATATTGTAACCGATGCTTGGAACGGAATGGCGAAGCATAAAAGACATAAAGACGCAAAATGGCTGCTCGTACAAGCTGCAGTAAAACAGAGTTTCCTGGTGATTGGTAGCGTATTTTTTAACCAATTTTTTACTGCAGACAGAAAACTCATGGGCCCACAACTTTGTAGTTTGGTGCTAAGCTCGGGGATGACTCCTTCTATGCCTTTTGGGCGTCCGAATGCAGAAATTCTGGGCTGGCAGATTCACTTTTCATGTGCATAATGGGCTTCTACTTGTCCTAGCTTGGTCTTGGAGAAAGTGGGAGTCCTCCGTGTGGTTGTGGTTTATGTCCCTAGTTGACTCTTGGTTCTCGTGATGGCTCACGAGACCAAGCATAGGTTCTTTCATCGGTTGAGGCTTTGCATATTGTGGCTGTGTGTTGGTTGTTTGCTTATTATGTATGTTGTGAATGTATATAACTTGCAAATCGTTTTCTAAAAACTTAAAACGCAACACAAACCAATTTCAAACTAAATCTTATGATTTAGTTTAACTAAGTTTAAATATGGATTTAACTTAAAATCATTGTTTTAAAAATAACACTTAACTTGTTATGTATGTTATTCGATTTATGTATTGTCCTATCTCTATTATAATCCACATAGGTTCTATATTAGACTTGAAAATGGACAACTTGACACACATAAATTAAAACAATGATTAGACTTAAGTTAAGAAGAGTTTTTAACTTGTGCTACGAAGAATGAATGCATGCTTTTTCGTACACCTTTTTTGATTCAAATCAAAATATTTTACCCGTCACAAATTTAAGTCATGCCGTCCAATCGCTTGAGAACACTTGCAATTACTTTTTGCCTATGCGTGGGACCTAGGTTGAATTGTAACCCAAGGTGATTATTGTTTATGCGTGGGACCTAGATATATTTTCGCACGTTCTCAAATTGGATGACTTAATAGAGTTAAGTGGTGAAACCTTGACCCGAGGCAAGGATGGGACTAAACATGCCAGCTTGACACTAGATGCTTGTTCACTAGTGCCATGGGTCCCATAAGGATCTAAGAGTTGCACTTGATTTGCAATTGGTCGACGTTACCTACCTATTGAATCCACCATTGCTAGCAGATCAACTGATGTGATGGTGGAATCTCAATGAGGATCTTAGCTTTTTTCGCAAAATTAATTGTTTTTCTTATAAAACTTGGGTAGTTAATTTTAAAAAGGATTAATTATTGAATGATACTAAAATTTGAATTTTGTTTGTTTTGTAGATGACAACTCCAACTCGTCAATCAGATCAATTCTCGAGAAAGAGATATTGAATGGTAACAACTTTTTGGACTGGTACCGAAACTTGAGGATTGTCCTCAAGTCTGAACAAAAGTTTTACCATCTGGAACAGGCTTTACCTGAGCCTCCTGCTGAAAATGCCACTGCTGCTATGCGTAATGCCTACACTCGTAGGTTTAATGAACAGCAGGAAGTCGCTTGTCTTATTCTTGCGAGCATGATCCCAGAAATTCAAAAGAATTTAGAGGACCTCACAGCATTTGACATGATAACCGAACTAAGAACAATGTTCGAACAGCAAGCTGAGCAGGAATTATTTGAAACTGTCAGATCATTCCATGCTTGCAAGCAGGAGGAAGGACAATCGGTCAGTAGCCACATCATGAAAATGAAAGGCTATCTGGGTTAGATGGAGCGGCTTGGATACCCCATGCCTCAGATCCTTGGAGTGAGCATGATACTAGCCTCACTTTCAAAGGAATTTGAACAATTTGTGCAAAACTATAACATGCACAACATGGGCAAGACCATACATGAACTGCATAATATGCTCAAACTTGCAGAAAAAGGTATGCCCAAGAAAGCTCCAGTTGTCCTAGCTATCAAGCAAGGCAAAATCCAGAAAAAGAACAAGGGGAAACCGCTAGCACCTGGCAAGGGTCAAGGGAAAGGCAAGGGTAAGCTTGCTTACGCCCCCAAACCTAAAGTCCCCCCACCTGCTAAGAAGGAGCACCCAGCCAAGGACGCACCCTGCCATCACTGTGGAATGGTAGGGCACTGGAAGAGAAACTGTCTAGTGTACCTGGCAGAGTTGAAGAAGAGCAAGGCTAGCGGGGTTAGTTCATCAGGTATCTTCACTATAGAACTCTCACTTTTCCTAATAAATCCTGGGTATATGATACAGGTTGTGGGACTCACATTTGTAATGATGTGCAGGGTCTTAGGGGAAGTCGAAAGTTGAAGCATGGCGCTTTGGACCTGTACGTTGGTAATGGGAATCGTGCACCAGTCAAAGCGATAGGAAGCTATGATTTAATCCTTCCTAATGGACTAGTTATTGTGTTGAATAATTGTCATTTTGCACCTACTATTACTAGAGGTGTTGTTTCACTTTGTCGTTTGAAGGATGATGGTTTCATTCATGTTTTTACGGATTTTGGCATTTCGGTTTCTAAGGATAATGTTTTTTATTTTAATGCTATTCCTAGAGATGGTATTTTTGAAATTGATATGCGTGATCCTAATTCAAACAATGGTTCTATATATAATGTTAGCAACAAGAAATCTAAACGTAACATGGATTCAACTTTTCTATGGCATTGTCGTCTTTGCCACATAAACAAGAAACGCATAACGAAGCTGCAACAAGATGGGCTTTTAGAATCAATTGACGGTACGTCTTTTGATAAATGTGTTTCTTGCATATCTGGTAAGATGGCGCGCAAGCCTTTTTCCCATGTTGGAGAAAGAGCTAAAGACCTACTTGGACTCATACATACTGATGTATGTGGCCCATTGATCCGTGCAAAACCGTCAAGTTTTCTCACGCAAGCTGACCACTTGTGAATGGCCAACTGTAAGAAACTTAAAACAGCTTAAGCACAAATGCAATGAAGATCAGGAGAGTATAGTGTTTCCCCAGGTCGTTAAGTCCCAACGAGCTGTGCGAGAATAGTCAAACGTAAAGTGATCGAGAGGATTTGAACGGGAAAGGATAGTGATTGATCTATACCTAAAGAGAAAGCCCATAAACTACAGGGGCTTAAATGCAAATTAAAGAAAATTAAAAAGATAAAAAATATTAAATAAACGCTATCACTATATTTAAAATGATGTTTTTGTTTTTATCTTTTTATAAAACTTAATTTAAAACTACGTAGCGTACAAAAGAAAAAGTGAAACTTACACAATATTAATCCTAAAAATGTGAAAATGATATTTTTACAAACCTAATGATAAAAGAAAATTTTAAGAAAAAGAAAATTATTTTTATAACTAATTATCTAATTATTATTAATTAAAAACTATTTCTAACTATTTAATAATAACCTAAAATACAAGAAATTATGAAATAAAGCTAGAAAAATAAAATTATGACTTAGAAAAATCTAAAATATCAAAATAGAATTTTCAAAACTATTTTTGTATTTTTCTGATTATTTTTCTATTTTCTATGAATTTTAAACTATTAAAAACTAATTAAATTACTTAAAAATACAAATTTAACTAAGAAAAATCTAGAAAAATATTTTTTTGACTTTTTATATTTATCTTAACTTAATAAAATTGAAAAATTATTTTTTTGAAACTTTTCTGAATTATTTGTGTTAAAAGCTATTTAAAAATGCTTAAAAACTAATTTAAATTAAGAAAAATAGCAAACAGGACAGGAAAAATCTGAAAATTTCAGGAAAAGTATAAAATATTATTAGGAAGCTAGGAAAAATGGAAAAACATGGGGTTGCTTGGAGGAAAATGAAACTGCAAGCACAAGTGCTTAGAAATAAGCACTAGGAATAAGCTAATGAGCACCAAGGACCACCCACTGATCACAGAAGCTTGGATAAGCTAAAACAACTCAAAATGAACTAAAAGCAACAACACACAACCTCTGAATAACCAACTGCAAAGATTTGAGGTTATGAGCTTTTGTGCAAAAACAGTGAGAGGGTGCCTACTTTGGGCTTATTAATAAGCCACACAATAAACTGAGACTGAAAACCACAAATTGGAACTAGTAGGAGACCTGGCTAAGAACCTCTAAACCAAAAACTAGACTTGGGTGAGCCAAGATGGGCCCTGTGCAAGCTCTGCAAGTCCCTGTGCAGACTCAGTGTTAACTGAGTCAGTGCACAGGGCATTTTTGCCCATGTTGCCAAGACATTTTAGACCTTTTACAATATTGCTAAAAATTTATAAAAATCCTAATAAGAAACTAGACCAACTTAACTTCTAAAACCCAGAGTTTCATTGTCCTTGACCCAGAAATGAATTCATGAAAAATCCCCTTAGATAGGCTCAAAACAGGTTTTCAATGCTTTTGACTTTTTGACAAAACTGAAAGGTTGACTAACTTGAACTTTGATCTCAATTTTAAGGACTGATATAGAAGTATTATGATGAAATTAAGCTACTACAAGTTGTATCTATGGATTATAAACACAGAACAAGTTTTTTTGCTTTTGAAAATCATAACAGTTAAGCAGTTAAGACATATAAGGATGGATTTTGACTTTTTAATGAAATGGTTACTGAAATTATGCTAAAACTACTTATCCTAGCATAAAAGTAAACTACCTAAGCACATGTTATCTTCTGAAACCAACTCAAAGGAAATAAAACTCTATAAACCAAACACCCCTTATAGAAGCTGTTTTGCTTTATACACTAAGCTACCTATTGAAATTTGCTTAAACTAAAACTGAAATTTGATTTAGTTATCCTAATGATACTAATGAACAGGTTTAAGATGTTTAATGTTCACTGATTCAAACACAAATACAAACTGCCAACTGAGTAAAAAATGAAAACAAGAATTCCACTCACAAGTGTCCAGCAATTATGTAACCAGTGTAGAACCCATAACTACATTATTCCATATCAAACCCAATCCAAATCAAGCACTGCAACACCCCAAATCCATGGCTATCACTGCTTGAACCAAAGAGTCTGCACAGTTGACTTTTGTTGACCATACATCAATTTGATTTAAACTGAATTCCAAGCTATTCAAAAGCTTTAAAAAGCTTAAGTTAACCTGGTTTAACTTAAAAATAAGCTAATAGAAACTTAAATGTGAGAATTTGAAATTAAGCTTTTCAACAGTGAACTTTAAAACATGAATTATAAATGAAGCATTGAACTGAGACTTGAAAATGTATTACAATGATTTTCCAACTAAGGTTTAACACTTATAAACTGAAATTACAAACTTTTGCATTAACTAAGACATTTATTAAAAAAAACGACATTAAGAAAAAATGAAAAACTAACTACCACCTATTCTCTCCTTCTTCTTCCTCTTTTATAGCTCCAAAATGTCTCTCTCTCTCCTCTGACCACTTCCCACTTGGTTCTAGTGCCTTTGGATAACTTTTGTGGATTTTAACCACTTTGTCAATTTTGGCGGGAAAGGTGGATTTTGACCTCTGGGCCTTCTGAGCTAGCAACTAGGGGGGGGGGTGGATTGTAGGGTGATGATGAGGGGTGAGAGGTGTTGGGATAAGGTGAGGGTGATGGGAGAGGTGGTTGCAGAGGAGTAGCAGGCCAAGTGGTGGGAGGGAAGCAGGAGGTGCGAGGGAAAACTGTTTGGTTGACTGGTTTTGACCAAAGGGTAAAAAAGGGGAGGTCAAAAGGTTGGCAGGGGTCATAGGGTTAAAGCAGGGGTTAAAATGGGTAAAGGGTCTATTTGGTTTGTTTAGTAAAAGGACCTTTTTTGTAAATCTGCCAAACTAGAGGGACCATCCCTGTAATTTCTCCAAAGTTGTCACAAGGACCAAAACTGACAAGTTCCAATAGTACAGGGACCAGTTTTGACAGTTTCAATTTTCCAGGGACCAAACTTGACATTTTATGAAAGTTCAGGGACCTTTTCTGCCATTTAACAAAAGATTTATTCAAGGACCATTTTTGACAATTTAAAATATTTCAGGGACCTTGAATAACATTTTTCTTTATTTAGATTTACCAGGGACTGTTTTTGACAACATTTGAAACTTGGGGGACTAAAACTGCCAATTATGCAAACTTTATACGTTTTTCACCAGATTTTGATATTTTTGCAATTAAAACACATAAAACACTTATTTGTGATATTTTTATCATTTTGATGCATTTCTGAGTGTTTTCAGATGTTTTTGCAGTCTAATTGGTACAAAAATGATGAGTATTTAGACACTCATCAATCCCCCACACTAAGATATTGCTAGTCCCTAGCAATGTTTTGAGAAAAATTTAATGGATTTCATCTCTTTACCAAAAGCCATTACTTCTGGAGTAGCCAAATGTTTTAGTTCAAGTAAGAACCTTGGTGCACCGATAACCAAATGATTTTGAGCAAATCACCAGCTTTCAACGGTTTTGATTTGTCTTTACCAGAAGCCGTTTGCTTCTGGACTAGCCAACTCTTAGATAAATTATCAATATTATCTTTGGTGAGCTGATTACCAATTATGGTTTTTCCACTGCCTTTACCACAAGCCATAAACTTGCGGGCTAGCCAACTCTTCACTTTTAAGGATATGGTGAGCTGAATACCATTCAATTTCGGGCAAATTGCAAGCCGTCAACGGATTTGAGATATCTTTACCAAGAGCCGTTTGCTCCTGGATTAGCCAATCCTTATGTGGGTTAGACATGGTGGACTGATTACCATTTGTTGTGTTTAGTACATAGTACTTCCACTAAATTTTTTTTTTAAAATTTGGCCATTTTGGGGGAAAAAGGGACTAAAAGGGTACATTTATGATCAAAATTCGCCAGAATTTCCCCCCCACACTTAAAAATGAATATTGTCCTCAATATTCAAAGTACCGGCTGTTATGCCGAAACTTATAACGTAAAAAGATAACATTACTAGCTAAGTGTGGAAACACAACAATTATTCTCTTTTTTTAATATTTACATTTTTCATTCATTTTTTAGATCTATATACAACATGTGGGGCATCTCCCCCACACTAGGGTGGTACATACGGGTGAAAACCCATGTTAAACTACTGTTTTTGATTACCGAGTCGCTAGCTTGACTCGACCCCGAATTAATTTGTTCATGGGGAAGTAAGTGGAAGAGACAATCTCCATCGGACTTTCATTCAAGATGTTTGGATAAACATTGAAGTATGTGAAAGTTCCACACCGATGAGATATACATAGACAGACCCGGCTCACAAATGGTACACGGAAATGCCTGGGTCAAAGATAATGTCTTCATTCCCGAAGGAGTGAAGAACAGGAGAAGCCACGGGATAGGTAAAAAAGAGAAAGAAAGTCATGATAATGATCTTGACTAACTCATCATCATCAGAAGGGGAATTCATGATAGTATGAATTTCATCTTTTAAGCTCAATTGGTCTAGACATAACCCGGGTGTGTCTAGATCAAAGTAGAAGTTATCATACTCCGACGGAGATATGATATGAGTGGGTTCATCTGAGAACTCCATGAAGGTGAATGAATCATATTCAGAATTGATATGAGTGGGTTCACTGGTGAACTCCTCCAATGTACATGATTCATAATCGGGGAGAGAATTATGAGAATGAAAAGTGGTACTGCCACTAATCTTCTCTCCCATATTATCAAAACAGAAGGCTTTCATTTCCGGAATAGAATCATCGGAAAGAATGTCACTATCCTTATTGGGGATAGGAGATGAAATAGGTTTTTCATTGAAAGCCTCGATTTTAGAAATGAGAAGACTGACACTTAGTAATGTTGCACGAAGTGCTTCATCTTTGATTTCAGTGTCAGTAACTTCATCATTCTCTTCTTCTAAGCTAACAAGCTCAGAAGGTAAATCTTCCACATAAACGATGTCTCCACAAGATAACGAATCATTATCATTAGAATCGGAGAACATCTCAATATGATCATTTTGGAAGACAAGAGGAGGAGGGATATCACACACATGATCAAGAATTCCCTGTGACTCTCTTGGGATTGGGACAAGGTTCTCAACACTAGACTTTATGAATCCGTCCGATTCCTTTTCAGGAACAGTGTCAAGATGCTCGTCCCCCATAGTCAGAGAGTGAGTGGGAGCTTCGGGTGTGATAGCAGTTGTTTGAGATGGAATCTCAACTGCTGGGATATCATCTGATGAACTTGATGAATCAAGTGTATCCTCATCATCACTGTCATCAAGAATAAAACGAAACTGAGAGCTAGATCTGGCTGCTTTTTCTTTTGCAATTGATTCCCTAACAGATTTTTCAAAGGCAATTTGGGAATTTATTTTAGCAGCATGCTCTTAAGCTAGCAATTCTTCCATGGATTTCTCATGTGAATTTTGAATGACGGGACATTGTGGGAGTGGAGATTTGTCAAAACCGGAAGGTTGACATTGATAATCATCATGAGGACCCCCACAATATACACAAGAAATACTGGGAGCATTTTGAAATGCTGTTTTTTCTCAACTCCTCAGTTCTTTTCACTGACTCCAGAAGCTCTAGAAAAGTGTCTTGTTGGGTTTGCTGAGGAGTTTGATTCATTTGGCACTGTGGAGGTTGGTCGTGATATGGATAGTCGTAATTGTTACAAGGAAATGGATTCCCTGTTTGACAATCAGAGCTGAAATGGGAACCTCCACAGTTCTCACAACAGTAAAACTGTTGAGTTTGGACGGGTGAATTATATGGATATTGGTCATAACCAAAGTTCTGAGCATCACCAGAAAACTGTTCATAGACAAACGTGTTTTCGGATTGACACTCAAATCCTTGGTGAGGACCTCCACAAAATTCACAGCAGTTAGGTTGGTTATATGAAGATAAGTCGGGTTGTGGTGGGTAATTGGAAAAATTTGAGGGGTCGTTAAATGAGTTCGGATTAGGATCATAATCAAATGAATTCCTCGAACCACAAAACAAACAACTCCAGTTACGAATATCATTACCACATTGTACACACGTACACCAACGACAGGGTGAACCATAAAGAGGCTCACCACAACCGACACAAGGAATAAACGATTCTATTTGAGAGTTATGAGAAGGAATCGGTTTATTCAAAGGATCAACAAAACCAACATGGTGATCTGAATGACTATCAAGTCTCGAAGAACATTTTGAAAAATCCGGAGGTGGGACAAGTGGTGTGCTCTGAGAGCTAGCAATTTCCACCACTTCCGTTATGGTCTCTGGTTCTGGCTCTTGAGAAACGTGAAGATTAGGCAAGTCATTCTTGCTAGTCACCGGTCTAAACTCTGCATATTTGCTTTTAACCGTAAATCGTGAAAGTTTAGAATCAATTCTAGACGGTTTAGGAGCAATTGAGGGATTAGGTCTTTGGATAACCGTAGGTTGGACGTATTTAGCACTTCCATTATTAGAGGGAAGTACCTGGTCCTTTGTCACCCCGGTTTCTCTTTCCATTTCCCTAAGCAGAATTAATGGATCATCACGAACAACACGAATTCTTGACATTTGTGATAAAGCATCACGTTTTTCAACTTTGTCCCAGAATTCGTCGTAGTCGAGAGATTCCATGAGAATAGAAGTTTAGAATCAAATGGATAGAGGGTAAAGGGATAAAAATCAAAAAGGGTAGGAGGGTAAAGAGGAATATTTTTGGTATTTTTGAAAAACATGATGTAAAAACTAAGAATGAAAATCTTTTTGGGTTTTTGGATTATATAGATGGTATAAACAAGGAGTGATGTCAAATCACTAATCTGCTAAACGTAAGACTATCAGCACTGCTCCCCGGCAGCGGCGCCAAAATTTGATCCGTGCAAAACCGTCAAGTTTTCTCACGCAAGCTGACCACTTGTGAATGGCCAACTGTAAGAAACTTAAAATAGCTTAAGCACAAATGCAATGAAGATCAGGAGAGTATAGTGTTTCCCCAGGTCGTTAAGTCCCAACGAGCTGTGCGAGAATAGTCAAACGTAAAGTGATCGAGAGGATTTGAACGGGAAAGGATAGTGATTGATCTATACCTAAAGAGAAAGCCCATAAACTACAGGGGCTTAAATGCAAATTAAAGAAAATTAAAAAGATAAAAAATATTAAATAAACGCTATCACTATATTTAAAATGATGTTTTTGTTTTTATCTTTTTATAAAACTTAATTTAAAACTACGTAGCGTACAAAAGAAAAAGTGAAACTTACACAATATTAATCCTAAAAATGTGAAAATGATATTTTTTACAAACCTAATGATAAAAGAAAATTTTAAGAAAAAGAAAATTATTTTTATAACTAATTATCTAATTATTATTAATTAAAAACTATTTCTAACTATTTAATAATAACCTAAAATACAAGAAATTATGAAATAAAGCTAGAAAAATAAAATTATGACTTAGAAAAATCTAAAATATCAAAATAGAATTTTCAAAACTATTTTTGTATTTTTCTGATTATTTTTCTATTTTCTATGAATTTTAAACTATTAAAAACTAATTAAATTACTTAAAAATACAAATTTAACTAAGAAAAATCTAGAAAAATATTTTTTTGACTTTTTATATTTATCTTAACTTAATAAAATTGAAAAATTATTTTTTTGAAACTTTTCTGAATTAGTTGTATTAAAAGCTATTTAAAAATGCTTAAAAACTAATTTAAATTAAGAAAAATAGCAAACAGGACAGGAAAAATCTGAAAATTTCAGGAAAAGTATAAAATATTATTAGGAAGCTAGGAAAAATGGAAAAACATGGGGTTGCTTGGAGGAAAATGAAACTGCAAGCACAAGTGCTTAGAAATAAGCACTAGGAATAAGCTAATGAGCACCAAGGACCACCCACTGATCACAGAAGCTTGGATAAGCTAAAACAACTCAAAATGAACTAAAAGCAACAACACACAACCTCTGAATAACCAACTGCAAAGATTTGAGGTTATGAGCTTTTGTGCAAAAACAGTGAGAGGGTGCCTACTTTGGGCTTATTAATAAGCCACACAATAAACTGAGACTGAAAACCACAAATTGGAACTAGTAGGAGACTTGGCTAAGAACCTCTAAACCAAAAACTAGACTTGGGTGAGCCAAGATGGGCCCTGTGCAAGCTCTGCAAGTCCCTGTGCAGACTCAGTGTTAACTGAGTCAGTGCACAGGGCATTTTTGCCCATGTTGCCAAGACATTTTAGACCTTTTACAATATTGCTAAAAATTTATAAAAATCCTAATAAGAAACTAGACCAACTTAACTTCTAAAACCCAGAGTTTCATTGTCCTTGACCCAGAAATGAATTCATGAAAAATCCCCTTAGATAGGCTCAAAACAGGTTTTCAATGCTTTTGACTTTTTGACAAAACTGAAAGGTTGACTAACTTGAACTTTGATCTCAATTTTAAGGACTGATATAGAAGTATTATGATGAAATTAAGCTACTACAAGTTGTATCTATGGATTATAAACACAGAACAAGTTTTTTTGCTTTTGAAAATCATAACAGTTAAGCAGTTAAGACATATAAGGATGGATTTTGACTTTTTAATGAAATGGTTACTGAAATTATGCTAAAACTACTTATCCTAGCATAAAAGTAAACTACCTAAGCACATGTTATCTTCTGAAACCAACTCAAAGGAAATAAAACTCTATAAACCAAACACCCCTTATAGAAGCTGTTTTGCTTTATACACTAAGCTACCTATTGAAATTTGCTTAAACTAAAACTGAAATTTGATTTAGTTATCCTAATGATACTAATGAACAGGTTTAAGATGTTTAATGTTCACTGATTCAAACCCATTTAGGATCATGTCTAGGGAATGAGCTAACTACTTCGTCACTTTTACCGACGATTTCAGTCGATATGGTTATGTTTACTTGATTAAACATAAACATGACGTCTTTGAAACGTTCAAAGTATTTCAAAGTGAGGTTGAAAATCAACTCGATAAGACTATAAAGGCTCTTCGATCCGATCGTGGAGGCGAATATATGAGTCAAGAGTTTTTAGATCATCTAAAAAAGTGTGGGATAGTCTCTCAATTCACTCCTCCACATATACCACAACATAATGGTGTATCTGAAAGGAGAAATCGAACTTTGCTAGACATGGTTCGATCTATGATGAGTCTAACAACGTTGCCAATTTCCTTTTGGGATTATGCTCTAGAGTCTTGTTAGGTCACAAGTTTTACAACACAAGCTTATAAGAGAAGAGATAAGGCGATTGAACAAGTAAACCAAACACACACACACAAGTATACTAGACCGGTTATGCGTAGAGTGTAGTGAAAGAGAAAACTTGAACAACCAACCCTCAAATGAGGGTTTACAATAGTTTATATAGGCAAGGAGCTAGGGCAACACTCCCTCTCCTTCCCTATTCCTTATTGGGCTTGGGCCTCAGCTTATGGGCCTTCTACATAAGCTGGACCTTAAACAAACATAAAGGCCAGAATAAAGCTACCTATTACATATGAAATATAAATACTTGAAATACTGTTTAGGAGTGATTCCAACAATCTCCCCCTCAAGTATATATGAATGTAAACGGTGAAGGCGTTGATGTAATAGTAGCGGTGACGTCTTCTGACATTCTTCTTTCTTGTGAGAGGAATTGTCTTGATTCGAACAATCTCCCCAGTGTAGAGAGATCGTTATCTTTGAACGGTTTAAGCTTCGACGTCATCTTTAACTTTGTTCTTTGATCATTGTTCTTTGTGGTGAAAGTGATAGTATGTTGTTGTTTGCATCAGTCTGCCTCAGGTCTGCTTCGCTGCTCCAGTGTCTCCACGTCATTCTTCAACATGCTCACACGCTCTTTGACGGTGGAAATCAATACTGATGAAGTTCTTTAAGTCTTTAACTTTGTAGATTCTTTGGTTGATGAAGAATCATTCTTACTGTTGTGTTGCATTTGAATAGAACTTCCATTAGTGATGATGTTGGCGTGAGCATGAGAAGAATCAGCACGATCATCCCGCTCCGGAGCTTCCATAAGAAGAAAACATTGCAAACGGTTAGTAATAAGCGGTTTCCGGCACTTACAAGTTTGAACTTCGAGAGTGTTAACAGCATAGTGTGAAAACACAACTCTAATTCTTACAAAGGCCGTTCCTGAACTGGAGTCCCACAAGTGAGATAACACGATGTACCGAAGTACATCTACAGTTCAGATGAGCCGCTGAGGTACACCGAAGCATCACCTCACGACTGTAGACCGTTTGAGACACACTCCGCGTAATCCACGGGGAGTTACCGAAGCGACCTGCTGTCAGGGCTGTTTGATGTTGACCCTGGCAGGAGTTTCCATTCAATCACTGAGGATCACAGATGTGAACCTCTCATAAATGTTCTCGACAGATTGCTAAGATCTGTGAAGGACTCGATATGAACCACTGAATCACTGAAGATCTTATTTGTTGATCAACAAGTGATTAAATGTCAAGTGTTCCTAAGAGATCTTTTGATGAATCTCGTGGCTCTAGACTCAATAGTGCGTTTTGGTTTTCCTGAGCGGAGACTAGGGAGAGGGTCTCCTTCTTCAATACCAGCGATCTCTAAGAGAAAGCCAATAGATTATGTAGGGTTCCCTGTGAGAATGAAACAAGCTTCTGTTGAGAGAAACTCGAGTGGCTAAGAAGGTTTAGTGCATGCGTCACTGGGTCCATGACGACTTTTATTCTTCAATACCGGTGTCACTGAGTGACAACCAGTAGCATATGAATTGAACCCGGTGTCTGCCCTAAGTTGAATAATCTGGAGGGCTATTTCTTTTCACCCTTTACTTTACATTTCTTTTTGATTCTTCAACTCCTTCTTTCTCCGATTCTCATTTTCTCCTTTTTATAATCATTCCTAAGGACTTCTAACACTAACTAATGGTAGTGTCCTTGGGTAGATCCCTCCGGCTCTGGCGGATCATAGGACGGTTATTCCTAACCTTAGTCACCTTATAACTCCATGACTATCCTATGTTTGCCATTTTAACCACTGTAAGTAACAAAATATCTCTCAAAGGATTTGTAGATGAAAAACATGTTTGAACCACAGTGAGAGATAAGTTTTTGCATAAATACTCCCCCTCCACATGTGCTTAATAGTTTTAATGGTTAAATGCACAGTGAGGAAAGAGCGCGCACTTTTTGAATTGATCCACTAAAGATAGACAATCTCCCGCGAGACACGGTTACGTTGAATAGTTAAAGAGATACATTGTCAGCTTTTAGGTGACAACTAGCTCTAATAACTATCTTGAAGGTGTAAACAAACCTCGAAAGGTTGTCATACCCGTCAGAGTTCATGTCTATCAAAAGTTTCTCGAATGGTACTTTCTACTTGGACAAGTCCTTTGCGAGACACGTTTACATCACTAGCGAACTAGCTTGAAATTATTACCCGTCCAGGACAAGTCTTTTCGAGTTACTAACAGTTTAGTACCGTCAATTCGTAGGTTAAGTCTGAGGTACACAGATTCATTTGCATTTTGTACAACATATTTCTTATCACACAATTTTCTCCCCCTCAAAAATGGCATATAAGATGTTATTTTTGAAACATTTTGAGAATAAATATGACCATTTTGAGTGTTGCGGGAAGAGTGACCACTGTGAACACTTTTTTGAACAAAGTTTTAATTCAAATACTCCCCCTCAATTAGTGATATAAACGGTTGAGGTTTTAAAATCATATGGGGAAGTACTTGTCTTTTTGAGCAAAACCTTGAAAAATGAAAGGTTTGATAGGTTTTACTCAAAAATAAGAAGCTTTCGCTCCTTTTATAAGGATTGTGGCACTGAGGCGTACCACAGGGTCCTTTCTTGACCATTACGGGTTGTACACTGTTATGTGTGCACAAGCCATTTAGGGAAAAGATGTAATAAGTATGAAACAAATTAACCTCTCCCCAATTGACGATGTTACTAGATCAGCTCCCCCTCGAACTGACAACTGTCTTTAGCAGATTTGAAACTTTTGATGAAGTCTACATTTCCTCTAACTTTTGACGGTTTCAGTATGCAGCGGAATTTGTAGATGAGCAGTAAACCATACAAAGAAAATCTGACTAATTGCGGAAGATTCGTTCGAGGGAAACATGCCAGAAATCAACAAGATCTTCTCGCGTATGTAGACGCATCACATCAAACAAACCACGAAAGACGAAATGAAACGTCTTTCCCCTGAATGTTGTGGTCTTTCGGAATACTAGTCATTGTGAATAAGCAATAACTCGATACCAAGACCGTGTGTGAGGCATCTTAACATTATATTTGTGTAACTTCACACAGTATAACCCGTGAAAGTTGAGACGATAACACTGAATTAAGACGTTTGAACCACAGATCGTCTCATTTCTTCGCCCTTATGGAAGAAATTTTGGAGAGCATTGGGTTTTCGCAAGGAAGCACGTGGAAAAACGAAGAAGGAAAGGGATGCCTACACTCTCTCCCCCTCGATGTTTTCAATGAATCAGAATCATACACCACGTATGTTGATGATGAATTGAAGACATCGAAACCACGTAAGTCCAAGCAACCGAACAAGTGTGAAGTACCATAAATATCTCGAGAGAATCAACTGCTGACGAAAACATCTCAGTTCAATAAGTTGATCATCAGCTGTGTCATTGTTGTTGGAAGCAGTTTGATCTTCTGTTATATAAGATTCGTTTGTTGTTGTAGATTCAGGTGTATCTGAAATTAGAGTATTATCGGTTGTGCAGCGGAAACATTCGATACATCTGAAGCACGACTTTTGGCAGAATCTTTAACCAGAGGAGCAAGCATTGTTTCCAATTCATGACGATTAAGTACAATGGTGGAACAGCTGATGGATCATGATATTTATGACGGTGAGAAACGGGTCCTATGCTGTATTGCAGTAGGAGCCATAGCTGTTGTACCTGCATAGAAAAATAGAAGGGGGGGCAAGGAAGAGAAAGACATGGATCCCCAAGTGTAACTGGGTTCCAGGTGTTAGAGGCATAAAGATGTAGTGTCAATTATCTTCTTGACACCTGAACATGCAATTTTGATGATTTCCTTTCCTGCCTCACGGATGGATGTAGTGGGTATCTCACTTGTTTTGGTGCAACTACTTAGTATCTTGCCTGTAGGAATCCACCTAAGACCAACAGTGTTGAAAACTTTACCCGTTGGTATCCATCTAAGGTTAGATCTAAGGGATGTTGAAACTTCTTTTGGGAAGAATTTGCGTCCTATATTGATCCACCTATTAGGTTTCTGAAATTTCACGTCTAGAGCAACGGGTTTATTTCTAACTGTTTGAGTTAACTTAGGTTTTGGTTTGCTACTACAAGCAGTGTTTAGTAATACACTCGAAGGTGATACACTAGGTCGTGAACCTAAGATTCAATCCTTTTGAAGTAGGGCCCTTTTCCTAGCCTTTTCAAGATCACAGTTCTTGTACGCGTCATTTGAATCATATGAATCTTTACGTTTAATGCTCAGTTTAGACACAGTATTTGAACTAGTCCTAGATTGGCCAGGAGCAGCTACTTGTTGAGATATAACAGAAACAGGTATAACAGAAACAGATGCATTATTCATTGGCACGGAATGTGGGGTAACTGGTTTTGACAAATGATTATTCTCAACAACTTGGGAGGCAATCCGTGGTTTTGACGATTTTGAACGTTCAGATTGAAAAGCAGTTGGTTGTCTAACTACTGATTGTTTTCTGATTGGTTTTAGAGACGATTTCCCCAAGATTGTTGGTTTTGCAAAATTAGTATCCACATTCTTGTCAGTGAATCTTCTCAGTTTGTTTAGTAAAGCCTTTAAATGCTCATTTTCTTTTACTAATAAATCCACACGATTATTTTGTTCATTAGAAGACTGACCATTGTGTTCTGAAGAAAAAGATTTGTTTTGAAGTTTAAGTTCAAGAGAGATGCAATGTGCCTCTAGTTTTGAAAAATCTTTATGAAACTGAGCAATGGTCTTTTTGAGAAGAATGTTTTCAGATTCAAGAGTTTGATTTGACGTTTCAGTTGAATTGTTAACAAGTAAGGGCTCAGACGTGAGATAGTTGTCTGGACATTGTGCAACACACTGGTCAACCTCTCCTTCATTACTGAATTCAGGTTGCTCAGTATGTTGTATCGCATTTGCAGGCAGAATATGATCAACAGTAGATTGTACCTCGACCATCTGTTCTGTGTCAGTGTCATAGGTGGGTAAGATATCTTCCTCAACCATTTGTTCTTCGTCACAGTTAGGCTCGGTGTCGTAGTTAAGTGTGATATCGTCTCCAGATCTGCTGCTGTCATGCTGCTTTTCCAATGCTACAACCTCATTGTCCGCATTACCGACAGATGCAGTACTCACAACATTCTCAACGTCCATTAGAGCATTCCTTTCATGTACAGCAACTCTTGCACCTTGTACGACTGCGGGATATTGGGAATTAGATGCTGTCTGACGCTTGAATGCCAGAGTTATAGCCATGAATCCTTCTTGCAATGCCACAAACGGATCTTTATGATCAGAATCCATTTCACTCCCCTGCAGAAGAATTTAAGAGAAGAAAATGTGCAAAGTCGATATAGCACACAGAAGGTCGATATAGTGAATTGCAATTTCCCTCCAAAAATAATTTGAAAAATTTTGACTCTCAAAATTTGAAATTCACTATCAAATTCAATTCTAAGGATGAAGGAAAAATTTGAGTTATGACAATTTTGACGCCAAATTTTACCCGAAAAATTTGAATTTAGGCCCAAAAATTTGAATTTTTGACCAAAATTTTCACGGTTAAACCAAAATTTGAATCTCGCGTAAAAATTGAACGTTTAGTCTCCTTGAAAAATTAAATTTTACTCAAATTTTCCCGCCAAATTTGAATTTTTTTTTTTTTTTTTTTTTTTTTTTTTTTTGTTGATAACTTGTGTTGATGGATCTTTGTAGTCAAATGAAACGATGTTGATGAAGTGACCTTAGGCGTAGAAATCACAATAAAGCTTATGCGTAGAAACACCAAACTTACGCGTAACAATGATAGTTACGCGTAGGATTAGCTTACGCGTAAGCAGGGAAAAAGACTAAAGTTATGCGTAGGCAAAAGTTATGCGTAGAAAGGTTAGGAGTAGGATCCACTTACGCGTAAGACAAGGCTTATGCGTAAGATAAATCTTATGCGTAGGATTTTCTACGCGTAAGCTGAAGCTTATGCGTAAGTTTAGGGTTTTATCCCAAGTGATCTTGTACACTATCACAGTGCAAAAGATATCCAAAGTCGACGTATTTTCAGGCTTATCCAAGCAAGAAAACACGGAGTAAACCACGAAAATGAAGATCAAACCAAGGATAAAGTTACGCGTAGAACTAGGGTTTTCATACGCGTAGTTCTACTCGTAAAAATGATTTTGCCCAAAGATGTTTTTAAACCAGATTTTTGTGATGAGATAGCTTCAATATCATCAAAATAACACAAAAGTGTGAAACTTGATGAACCAAAACGTCTAAAACAGTTAAGCGTAGGATGAAACCCTCGTTAAAAACCAAGCTTAAAAACGTATATCCACGCGTAAAGGTTGAAACTTTTTGCCAAAAACAGTTATTTTAACACCTTAAAACATTGAAAGTACAAGAATCTTGGATTCAAACGTGAAAAAAAAAATGTGTTTTTAAGCGAACCAAAGTATCAACCACGCATGTATGTTCTACGCGTAGGACCAAAACCCACTTCAAGAACAATACGATTCACCCAACTATTTGGCGATTGATACCACTGTTAGGTCACAAGTTTTACAACACAAGCTTATAAGAGAAGAGATAAGGCGATTGAACAAGTAAACCAAACACACACACACAAGTATACTAGACCGGTTATGCGTAGAGTGTAGTGAAAGAGAAAACTTGAACAACCAACCCTCAAATGAGGGTTTACAATAGTTTATATAGGCAAGGAGCTAGGGCAACACTCCCTCTCCTTCCCTATTCCTTATTGGGCTTGGGCCTCAGCTTATGGGCCTTCTACATAAGCTGGACCTTAAACAAACATAAAGGCCAGAATAAAGCTACCTATTACATATGAAATATAAATACTTGAAATACTGTTTAGGAGTGATTCCAACAAGTCTGCTGCTCGCATTCTCAACATGGTTCCAACTAAGAAGGTAGATAAAACTCCATATGAAATATGGCATGGGAAAGTCCCTAACTTGTCTTACTTGAATGTCTGGGGTTGTGAGGCCCTCGTGAAACGAGAAACGCCAAACAAACTTGAGTCTAGATCTATCAAATGTATCTTCGTAGGATACTTAAAGGAAACGATGGGTTACTACTTCTACTACCCACCCGAGAACAAAATATTTGTTGCTCGTTATGCTGAGTTTCTTGAGAACAGTCTCATTTCACAAGAAGCAAGTGGGAGCACCGTATACTTTGACGAAATTCAAAGTGAAGATGCACAACCTTCTGGTAACACTAGTGAGCATCGAAATGAGACTGAACATGAAAATGTCGAGCCTCATAGAGATGTTGCTCCGATTCGTAGATCCGCAAGGATACCTCAAGCACCTGAGCGATATGGTTTCTATGTAGATGCTGAGGAACATGAGTTAGGGGATCAAGATGAACCTGCTAACTATCGAGCTGCATTATCGAGTTCTGAACGCGATAAATGGCTCGAAGCTATGAAAGCGGAGATGCAATCCATGAAAGACAATGTAGTCTGGGTCGAAGTTGACCTGCCTCCTAATGCTAAAACCGTTGGGAGTAAATGGCTCTTCAAGAAGAAGATCAACATGGATGGCAATGTACACACCTATAAAGCGCGTCTAGTAGCAAAAGGTCACACTCAAACCTACGGATTGACTATGAAGAGACCTTCTCGCCTGTTGCTGACGTTAAAGCTATTAGGATTCTTATAGCCATAGCAGCGTACTATGACTATGAGATTTGGAAAATGGATGTCAAGACAGCCTTCTTGAACGGCCACCTGAACGAAGATGTTTATATGGTGCAACCCGAGGGCTTCGTGAATCCTAAACATCCCAACAAAGTTTGCAAGCTTCAAAGATCCATTTATGGATTAAATCAAGCATCTAGAAGTTGGAACAAGAGATTTGATGGGGTAATCAAAAAGATTGGTTTCGCTCAAAATTTTGATGAGCCATGTGTATATATGAAAACTAGTGGAAGTAATGTCGTATTCCTAGTCTTATATGTCGATGACATATTACTCATGGGAAACAACATTCCAATGCTACAAGATGTAAAATCCTGGCTTGGAAATTGTTTTGAAATGAAAGACTTAGGCGAAGCTGCATACATACTTGGAATCAAGATCTACAAGGATAGATCAAAGTGATTAGTCGGCTTGAGTCAAAGTGCATACATTGAAAAAAATCCTAAAGCGATTTAGGATGCAAGATTCCAAACGTGGAAGTCTTCCAATGCAACCGAATACGAAATTGAGTAAAACTCAAGAACCCTCTAGACCTGAAGAGGTGAAAAGGATGAAGGGTATCCCATATGCTTCTGCTGTGGGATCCATCATGTATGCGGTTAGGTGCACTAGACCTGATGTAGCGTTCTCTCAGAACCTGACGAGTAGGTATCAACAGAATTCAGGTGAATGTCACTGGACTGCTGTTAAGAACATATTAAAGTATCTTCGTAATACTAAAGACATGTTTCTTGTTTATGGTGGTGATGACAACCGCGAGCTCAGTATCACTTGCTATACTGATGCCGGTTGGCAGACCGATCGTGATGACACCAAGTCCCAAACTGGATTCGTTTTCATCATGAATGGAGGCGCTGTTGACTGGAAGAGTTCAAAACAGAGCACGATTGCAATGTCCTCTACAGAAGCATAATACATTGCTGCTTCCGAAGCTGTAATGGAGGCGATTTGGATACGAGAATTCATTTCTGGGCTTGGCGTTGTCCCCAGCAATGAACTAACCATGGATATGTACTGTGATAATACCGGTGCCATTATCATTGCAAACGAACCTGGTGTTCAAAAGGGTGCCAAACACTTTCGTCGGAAAGTTCATTACATTCGAGAAGTTATCGAAAGTGGTGATATTCGTCTTCTAAAAGTTCACACAGATGACAACTTAGCTGATCCTCTTACAAAAGCAATGCCTCGCACGAAACATGTTGGGCATGCCAGGAACATTGGACTTCGACCAGCTAGTAGTCTCATGTAGATCTGTTTATTTTAGTATTTGAATAATTGGAATGCTAAGCAGTTTATATTTTATAATGAATTGATTTAATGGTTATTATCGTTTTCATTTATATCAACTGTATTCTATATTTGCATGTTTAAATCCATGAATGATTTTCTTCATTCAAAACTTGTCCATTGTCGGTTGACGGTACAGGTGTACCATCAAATTAAGACAATTGTGAGTGTGTTCGTGACTATTTTGCCAAACTCACATGTTGTTCATGGTGATGAGCATTGGACTGACCCAACCTACGAGTATTCACTGCATGGATCGGCGTCATATAGTGAATCTCGAAAATGGTTATGTCTATTATCCTTAGACTTGAGATGCAAGCAGGTCTTGCATGTGTGGAGTTTCATTCCTTGATATGGTTAAACACTGTCCTAAACAAGGTAGTTATAAAGGCCACTATTAGGAATGATTTGAAACACATGAATGACACGTACAGTCAAAATAGGATTTGTTCCTCCACATGGTTTGGAGTTAGATACTACTGGGACCCTCGATGATTTGAACAGATGTTTGTATGGCCGTACCTAAATGAGATTAAGATGAATCTTAATTCACTTGGTAATCTTGTTCAATATCTAGATCGAGAACATAATTGTTGAACCATTAGAATGACTTTTTGATCGATGTCTAAAGTTCAACATGGTATCTGAAACAAAGGGATATATGACATATAAACCATTTAATGAAATGTTTGAGAAACTGACCTCACATATCACTAGGGGCATTGGCGTGTTGCTAGACGCTAACCATTGCTTGTATAATTACTTGTCTATTATGACGTCGCAAGTGGGAGCTGTTGGAGTATGCTTGTGTCATAATAAATAATTATATGGCTAGTCATATGTGAGCCTATGGGGTCACACACATATACACTTAGACACCATTATTATAATGTATTTATCGTATTTACGTTATTAATAACCTTTGTAACATAAGGGTGTAAAGAGGAGGATTTGGACTTTGAAGGACCTAATATGTAACTAATGGATTGACATCAATTATCATTAATGCTAATTGATGATAATTATGGCTGATTTGGGAGGTTACAAATTGCCTTCATAATCCCCTCCCCTCCCCCTTGATGTTGACGCCACACACTTTCATCCAAAAACAAGGGTTTTGGTTTTGATATTATTCGTTCATAATACTAGGTGTAGTCTTGTGCAAGGATTGGTGAAAAGGTTAGACTAGCATCAAAGGGTGATTGCTTGACGTGTAGTGTGTTTCATTCATTGGGAAAGGCCAACATCATTGGTCTTTTGGTTTCTTGATTCCTTTCGTGGTGGTGATTGGTGTCTTGCAACCGGATTCACGCTTCAAAGGTATAAACCTTATGTTTGTTTTATTTGATTGATCATATGGCTATATGGATCCGTTTTTGGTGATGATTCCGCTGCGTTTATATGTTTACTTTATGTTTATTATATTCATCATCACCTATAGAGCCAACATCAAACAAGCTCTTGGTGGGTGACATGTGAGATCTTCTCGTAAGATCAAGCTTGTGACAACTGGATAGAAACGATGGGGAGATTCAATCTTGAATCAACCTTGGTCCAGGAATGGAATTGACGAATACTTTTGGAAAAACCGTTTGATGTGCAAATCTTCTTTTCTTTAGCACATCGAATGTGTATTTATGTTTTCAAACACAAAAAGTATCTCTGATTGAAAAATACTTTTGGAAAAACCGTTCGATGTGTAAATCTTTTCTTTTCTTTAGCACATCGAATGTGTACTCATTTTCTATTACAAAAAGTAGTTTGGTTGAAAATTGATCTTTCTCATAAAACCTTCGTCGTATTGCAAAACTCTTTCTTCTAAGCAATATGCGTTTGTTTTCAAATCAATTTTTCATCAATAAGTGAATCTCAATTCGCTGGTTCACTCACTCCGTGCTGTCTTATTTGAGACGTTCCGGTTTGAGAACAGTTAGAGCAGCTGCGAAACCCTATCAAGGAGATTCTTCGGAATTATACCTGATCACAGGCAGTACTTGTACTGATCAACGGGGAACCGTGGGCCGTGTACCTCAATTCAACGAAAGTGATCAAAGACACTTTTGTGTGTTTTATTTATAACTGTTGTTTGCAGGTACATTTGGACGGTTGCAGCTGATCAGAATTGAGGAGTCAACTCAAATCAGCGTGCTCACAGCATCCACACTTATTTGAAGAAATCATGACTGGTGCATATCTACATAACCTGGCTCTGATATTATTATACTATGCTTCTGCTACGCTGCTGCAAATATCAAGAACCAGTAAAGCTTCCGCTACTCTGATGGAAAGATGTCATGACCCTGAAAGTGTGAGCATGTCGGTCCAAAAGTCACAACATCACATGATGGCAAGACAATAAAGGGTGATCCAGAGATTTACTGTGGCTGATGATCTCCATAAAGCTCGAAGATCATCAAAGATGTGGATCAGTTCAAAGACCTCCACTGAAAGTACAAAACTATGCGGACTTTGAAGAATCGCTACTAAAGCACAAAGATTGCGGATGTGAAGAATTATAGTCTACGAGCTCAAGACTGAAGATAAAATAGAATGCTAGGATTCGAAATGTAAAACATGGGGTGACCTCCCTTAAGGGGAGATTGTTAGGAATTAGAAATTCCATAGTGAAGAGTCGGTCACCCCAAATATTATCTAGCATAAGTTAGCTCGTAGACAAATCGTTGTTTACTAGTTTATTAGTTAGTCAGTAGCGTAGAATAGTTTAGAGTAACACCGTGGAGGACGGACGGATCTTTACCCACTGTATGCCTGATCCACAGCCCGTTAGGAGGACGTATTGTATGTTACTATAAATACCCTCTACCTCCTAAGGTAGAGGGTTGGACCTTTCACTAAATCTAACCTTCTTTCTTTTGTTTACTTTCTCTCTCTAGAAAGGCTCCCATCTTCCACTTTCTCTCTCTAAAACCTCATATTATACGCTCCATATTTGTGATTGTTTGTGTGTTTGTGAAATCCAATATGTAACAAGGTTCATGTTCCCAGCCAACTGTTGAATCAAAGAAGAAGACACATGTTAAAAGTAAGAAGGTTGAAGCAAATAAACAAGCTTAAGGTCAAACTGATGCTCAATCTCAAAGTCACATGCAAGCAACTGTGGTCAATCTGAAAGTCATGTTCAAGCAATTGGTGGCCAATCTGAAAGCCATGTTCAAGCAAATTTGGTTCCATCTAATTCTCAATGTCATAGTAAAGTTCAAGCAAGTGTGGTTCAGTCTCAATCTAAAAGTCAAGTGCATGCTGGTTCTGGGTCAGGTGTGACTTCAAAACCAATGTGGACTAAGAAGAAGATTTTAGCGTTAAGAATGGCCTCACCACAAGTCATATATGTGAAGTATTTAAAAGACAATATTTTTCATCTAATATGTATTTCCTAGACAATATTTGTACTCTTTAAAAATGTGTGTTTGTGTACTTTGTAGACTAACAAATTTTATGCAGATGGAATTATATCTATTTGAATTATCTATGAAATCATCTCATGATAGTATATTTACGGACCTACTTGCATTTTCTAGGAATATTACTTGGATATTTGTTTTGACTTGGATCATGTTAGTCTAGTTACGGATGTATTTAACACGTTGTTTGTACAAGGACCAAACTTATTAAGAAACAGATAATAGTACAATTGTACAAGGACCAAATTAAAAAAGAAATACATTAGATAATAGTCAACCAAGCGGTGTAACTAGTCAACGAAAAAACACTTACATCTTCCTACACAAGCGTTACCATAAAAACACTCTATTCAGCCCATAAGTGGTTATTGATATTGGAAAAAGTCAATTGTGCCCACATGCATTCTTTCACCTACATATCATAAACTAGAGGGTAGGCTAAGAAAGAAAATAGCTAGGGCAAACAATAAAAATGATGATAATGATATATACAATAAGTTATCAAAGTGTTGTAGGTGTGTAGTTTTTGATGTTTGTGGCAATGTTGGACACAAGAAGAAAACATGTCTTGGGAAAGGAGGTGTATCTGGAAGTCAAGGTAGTGGATGTCAGTCTCAACAAACAGGTTCATATTCCCAGCCAACTGTTGAATCAAAGAAGAAGACACATGTTGAAAGTAAGAAGGTTGAAGCAACTGGTGGTTAATCTGAAAGTCATGTTCAAGCAATTGGTGGCCAACCTGAAAGCCATGTTCAAGCAAATTTGGTTCAAGCTATTTCTCAATTTCATAGTGAAGTTCAAGCAAGTGTGGTTCAGTCTCAATCTAAAAGTCAAGTGCATGCTAGTTCTGGGTCAGGTTTGACTTCAAAACCAATGTGGAGTAAGAAGAAGATTTTAGCATTAAGAATGGCCTCACCATAAGTCATATGTGTGAAGTATTTCAAAGAAAATGTTTTTCATCTAATATGTATTTACTATACAATATTTGTACTCTTTAAACAATATGCGTTTGTGTACTTTGTAGACTAACAAATTTTATGCAGATGGAATTATATCTATTTGCATTATTTATGAAATCATCTCATGTTAGTCTATTTACAGACCAACTTGCATTTATAATGTATATTACTTGGATCTGTGTTTTGACTTGGATCATGTTAGTCTATTTACAGATGTATTTAACATATTTTTTGTACAATGACCAAACTTATTAAGGAATAGATAATGGTACAATTGTACAAGGACCAAACTAAAAAAAGAAATCCATTAGATAATAGTCAACCAAGTGGTATAACTAGTCAACGAAAAAACACTTACATCTTCCTACACAAGCCTTACCATACTATCATCAACACCTAACTTATCCAAGTCAAAACTTGTCATTTATCCTTGCCATCTACAACCCAAAACTCCAAAAAATGAGTTTTTAAATCCATTAGATAAATAATACAAAAATAGTGATGATAAATATCAAGACAAAACACACAAGTTCGTTCATTGCCAAACTTTTTCCTTCTCAAGAAGGATGTCAGCTTGGCAGCCTTAGGGAGCAACCTCGTGCTCGTTAGCCGAGCTTACCGCTTTTTCTGTCTCAGTAAGAAGGTCAGCTTGGCATTCTTTAATGCCGCCACGAGCTCGTGGATGTTCCTATGTAGAAGGTTATCACAACACCCCTTGGACACATGGGTGGATCGTACCACCCTATGAAGGGACATGTTGAACCCTAAACGTAAAAATGACAAGTTAGCAACTAAATATAACCACCATTGTTACTGTACATGAAACTAACAACTAAAACTTAAACCACCATTGTTACTGTTTAGAAAGAACAATTATTGATGTTTAGCAACTAAAGATAACCACCATTGTTATTGTACATAAAACTTACATCTAAAACTTTAAGCTGAAACTTAAACCACCATTGTTACCGTTTACAAAGAATCATAAACGAACATGAAATTTATAAGTTAAAAAAAAGTCCTAACCTGTCGGGGACAAGCATAGAACCGCCATCTAGGATTTACACTGTTCCAACAAGTTTTCACCATAGCTGGTCTCGAGCAATTACAACGCAACATTTTCAGATTTGAAGATAAGAAATGTAAAAAGATAAGATTTTTGGAAAGAAGAAAGTTCATGGATGAGTGGTGATAAGATGGAGATGACTTTTTATAGGGAGAAGAAACATTGTACATTGTCAGGACGTAGACGCAGTTCACTCTTACCCAAAATTAATTAATAGCTTAAATGACCATTCTACCTTAAGTGTAAAAACAAATGTGACGGTAGATAACAGAGGATGACTGAGGGATAACGGTTCAAGGGACCTTGAGTGATGAAAAACATGCAAGTAGGGACGAAAAAAACTTTACCAGACTCAACATGATGTTTTGGTACAAGTTCAGAGACGAACGATGTATTTTATTCTAGGATTAATTAAAATGACATGCTTATTTTTTTAAGGTGATAAATAATGTTGTAACATTTTAGCTTATCATGCTACGACTCCATAAAAACGTATGTACCATTCAATGGGTTTGGTGTTGAAAATTTTGAAGTATTTAAGAGCGGTTAGCTTATAGCATTTTTGATAAAATGTAGTTTCAAAAATATGTAAATCGTAAATCGTGATTAAGAGCTAATTGAAATTGTTGTGTTGTTTGGTTTCCCTTATTGAACGGTAAAGACCTAAAGGGATGATTAAGAATCAAAAGATTTGGGTAACACTCAAACAAACCATGAATGTGTGTTAACTGTGTGAGAACATTGTGTGTAAAAGTGTAAGTGATCCTTTTTGTGTGTGTGGGATGCTTTCTGTTTATAGAGAGGCGTTTATGGTTTAAATATAAACCCTATGTGGATGATCAACAGTTGTAGACAAGCTAGGTGTTGGTCATATAATGGGCAGACAAGGATGACAACTGGCATACTCTCATTGGCTCATAACAGGTCGTGCCTTTCTCCAATATTCATGTTGTGTGTCTTCTATTGTCATATGTCAGATATTACATCTTAACTATTAGTGACAGTTGTCTCACGCGTATATGTTACGCAGCCTGAGAGGTTCTTCCAGGCAGTGCGCGACCTTGGAACGTGGACGAACTTATCAAGTGTTGATAATGGGCTTTATTAAGTATTGATAATGAGCTTGACTCTCGCATATAATAGTGAGTTTAAACCATTAATATTGATATACTAGCAATAAACATGTATTATTTTCAAATGTTCCATTATAGCACAGTACATGTAACATGACGAGTATTGACGAGTATTAAGTACTCGCGCATGATGGTGATGTATTGTCTGATTAATTAAATCGTTTAATACTTTACCTTCTTTGCACTATAAATATCGCATATATATGTATAATCTAAATTGTATAATGCAATTCATAATCTTTGTTTTTTACCGGCTATACTTTATATCATTTAGATATGTGTAATCATTTTGACTTATTATCGGAAAAATAAAAAGTTGAATTAAATTTTAATCACTGTTCTATATAAAATTGTAAGTTAACATCATTGCAATGTCGGCTTATCTTATTAGAAATTTAGTTACTTTTTTTAATAATGTATTTTGTATAACAAGATTGCTAAATATGACGCATTAGAGAAAAATGATACTATTTTTAAAAATTTAATAACTATTTAAAAAACTTTTTAATGGTATATTTTTTATAAAAAAGTTGCTAAATATTTATTAGATATTTATCAAAAGAGCTTTAGCTCAGTTGGTACCTATCTTCAAAAAATTTATGGGCCCACTGAATAGATTTTGTGGATTAAAGGTTAAAAGTTCGAATCTCGGCTCGTTCTCATTCCAGTTGGTGCCCCATTGGGCCAGAAGAGTTACCGGAGCTATTGCTCGTAGGATGAACAATGACTGATGCTAAAAGACACATGAGATAAAAGTGTTTCCGCCAATTCACTTTTTCTTTTGATTTATTATATATTTGATATAATTATCTCTACTATCTAAAATGGAAAAACCCTCAAGAGGAAATGTGAAAAATTGAAACTTGAAAAATTGAAACTTGAAATAGTCAAACCTCTTTTGTGCATGGAACACAGGATTACGTACACCTCTTTTGAAAAATTGAAACTTGAAATAGTCAAACCTCTTTTGAGTATTACGTACCACATACAACACAGGATTCTTGAGATTTTGCATGAAATAGTCAAATATTTGTGCATGGAAAGTATTCTTGATATTGTGCATGGAAAGTATTTTTTGTGTTAAAACAATTGATACTACACCAATTTACACAAACTAAAAGCGGGAATTTTCAAATTTCAAAATGTAAATAAGTTTGGCTATATAAACAACCCTCATGAGAGTTGATGCTACACGAATTTACAGAAAAAAGAAAAAAAAAATGGAGTTGCAAAATGAAAGAAATGTTGATGATGATCTTGAGGTTAGCAATCGATTTTTTTTTATGATCTTACGCACTTGATACTCTCTTTGTAATGTCCATTGACACATCTTGTTTGTTTTTTATTACAGCTTGATCCACCTCCCCCTCCTCCACATCATGTTCCGTTTTATAATCCGCATTTGATTAACTGGAATTGGGATGACGTCATTGTCATCTCAAGTGATGATGATGATGATGATGATGATGATGATGATGACGTCATTGTCATCTCAAGTCAACCTATCAACATTGATGACGTCATTGTCATCTCAAGTGATGATGAAGATGATGAAGATGAAGAAGAAACAAGTCAACCTATCAACATTGGTCGTAAGCGAATTTATTGTTTGGTTGATGAAGACTAAACTTTATGTTTTCAGTTTTTTTTAAAACATCTCGTTTTACAATTAAGACTTGACGATGTATTTATTTCTTTAGTTTCGTTTCCATCGTTTTCTTGTTGATCTTCGTAAAGTTGCTGTTTATTTTTCATTTTCGTCATCAGTTGTTAAGCTACAAATGCATTAACAGTTAATCAAATGGGTTGGCTTGTTTTTTTTTATTAGTGGTCAAACTTATTCTGCATGCTACAAACTATGCCGTGTAATGGTAAGTATCAATTAGTTCAACAAGGTATTACATGGTAAATATTTATTATTTCATTTGGAAAGTATTACAAACTATGCCGTGTAATTTCGGTAATTAATTTCTATGAAAGTTTGGTACGTAATATATTTCTAAAGATTAAAACTAGGCTCACAAATAAAACAATATCAACATTGTTTATTATAGGAGAATATATGAATCTATAAATAGCTAAAAAAAATATATATATATATATACACCCAATACAATATTACAGTATTCAAAGAGTTGAGAAACAGTGATTAGAGCTTCCAATATGAATCCGCATGAAGAAAATGTTCCACAAAATCAAGATGTCAACATGCTTTGTTATGAATTTGCAACAAATCTCACGGTATATCAACTTCGTTATTAATTATGTTTACGTCTTTGTTTTAAGTTTGTATCGATTTCTTGACTTTGATAAATAGAATAGTTCAATCTTTTTTTCTTTTTTTTATGTGTTGTTTAATCATAGTATCGTTTTATAGACAAATACAGCAACAAACACAAACTCTCCAATTGATGTTCATGTTGATGTTGAACACAAACCTAGAGCTACAACGGCTCAAATGGATCGGATATGGGTGGACTTGGTTCGTAAAGAGATCAAGTCAATGTTGGAAATAATAGATGCTGCGGAATATAGAATAGAATATGACACTAATGCTGTTGAAAGTTTGATGAAGCTTGTTCTACAAAAGATGAAGGATACTGCTGAATGGATGGAAGGCCTGGAACCAATGTTTACCTCTTAACTTTATAAGACGGATTCATAATTAGTTCTTTACATTTAAATCATCGACTATGTTTACGTTATCAATAAAGTTATGTTATTCTTAAGTCAATTTTAGTTGTAATTTTACGATCATTGTTTGAATAAAATTGCTTACTAATTTACGCAAGTTGTGTATTGTTCATGGTTCAAGACACTTTACGCAAGTTTAGTAATTAACCAAACTCATATTTGTCCATAATGTTTACCTTAAGTATAGAAAAAATAAGTATATAACGAAATATAGATTGCATTGAAATTTGCATGCGTTGAAATTTGCATGCGTTGAATTACTTAACTTTGCATTGCAGAACAAACATAAAAAGATCAACTCTTAACTACCATACCATATCTAGACAAAGTCAACTTACAACAAATATGTGAAAATATATAACGAAATATAGATTGATATACATTGATTTCGTCAACCAAACATACATTCATTTACAGCAAATATACATTCATTTACAGTGTAAATCATTTATTTTTATCAAAAATGTCTTCACTATATATGGAAAAGACCAAGAATAAACAGTGTTTACAGTGTAAATCTTTTATTTTTGTGAAAAAGACCCACTTACAGCAAATATACATTCATTTACAGTGTAAATCATTTATTTTTATGAAATATGTCTTCACTATATATGGAAAAGACCA